>QGQJ01000333.1:0-52949 GCA_003206725.1 Blastomyces emzantsi | reverse complement strand
TTCCCCTTCCCCTTCCCTCGCTTCTTCCTTTCCATTCTGTTTCAACGGAGAAATTGTAAACTGTCGTTAATATCTTCATGGTAGGATATGTGATATGGTCCGTGCTCTCCAAGCGGTTTAAACTTTCATTAGGGCCTGGGCAGTGACCATCTGTTTGCTGCGTCCAGAGGGGATATGAGCTAGGACGATTTCCAAGGTTTGCGGACACATCTAGCCATTCCGCATAGGGCTAGGAACCCCTTCCACCGTTGAGTGGGAGAGTGAGATCATCATTGTCGGGCTAAATTTCTCAACACCAGGGTATGGCTTTTGTGATATGTAACTTAATGTGCAAGGGCCAGCGCGTACGACTGAAGTTATCTAAACGTTATTCTGCTTTAAAGAAACTCACAGTATTGAACACTTATTGTGGTGGCTTCCGTAGGCGCTGGAACCTGGTTTTGTTCCACTTATTTCCGTAAGGTATTTTGACTTTTGGAAATCAGACGTCTTAAAGAGGAAAGCTAGAAATCGTAATGATCCCGGCCTGCAAGAAACTCCCGAGCTCGTTCTACCAAGGATCTGTCACAAATATGACCACATATGTAGACTCTTTCGACCGACATCCGAAGGCCCCTTGCCTTCATTTTGAAGTCATTGTCTTGGAGAAGTCTATTTGGGCGCAAACATCATTTGGCAAGGATTTGTTATCCACATTTTATCCACCGAGTCGATCTCGAGCTTCTCAAAGCCGATTTGGATCGGGGCCCGGACGAACCGATTGAGCTCATTGTTACCATAACAGCATCTTTTCGCTGCGTGGAATGAGGCTTTCGACGAGAAGTTAAAGGACAAACAAATCCCGAGTTCCCACGCCTCGGGATATGCTATCTTTGGTTCGACCAACAATAGCGAAAATGACCCAACTTGAAGATGTCCGCTATTGAACTCAAAAAGGAATTTTGTTGTCCCCCTGGCACATTTTCTTTTGGGTTTTATCAATCTTGATTCCGGTCCTCTGAACACCACCGAAAAGGCCAATTGCATACCAGTTCCATCACATTCGGCTTGGCTTCGCTTTTAAGGGAACAAAGAAATAATATCAAAAATGTCCCTCCACAATGACTGACCTTTGCATATCCGTGCCATCCAACTCTAATTGATTTCTGGGGATAGGCATATTGTTTTTGCGACAAAGAGTCACCCGATTCCATGGACAGAGAACATTTTGATCAGGAACATTTCATTCGAACTTGTAGTCCCATTCAATCACTTGATCGTTGAACCAGGCTTGAGAAGGAGTGTAGGGTTCCGCTGATCTAAGGCGCATTTTTTCGGGTGGTCAATGTTTTATTCCGGCCAACTGCTATTTCTTAAGGGTGGTTATGCAAAAACATCTGTTTCAGAAGGCCCTTTTCATTGAACAAAGAGTGCGTCCTTGGTTGCACAGGCTAATGGATGCCGACATGGCCCTGGGCGCATATACTGACAAAATAAATGCCCGTGCTGATCAGCGGCTGTTCTGTATCCAATGCGTAAACGTCTCATCGTTGAGTGATAGCAAAGCCGTTTACTTCATAACAAAAAGCGTTACAGTATCAGCATGCCAGAACAGCCATAGGCAATTGAGTGCCTTTGAGTTGATGCCTCCTTTTTCACAAGGAAAGGTATTGAAGGAGATGATTAGGCGCAGTCACTTCATCGCGTGCAGCTTAATGCTTCCTGGATGGGGAGATACTCTGCGGATGAAAATGCAAAATAAAAAAAAGGTCCCATCAAGTTGAAGGTTGCAGGGCACGAGAGCTCGAACATGCACGTTGATTTTGGCACCTTGGCCCGACACCTGCCCGCGGGCTGGCCCGGCAGTTCTAGCACTTTCCCCTTTGAGGTTAGCCTTTGCCCCGGTTCTTGGTTAGTCACTGGGCAGCTTTGGCATACCTAGTTAATCGACAGAGCCGCAACAGCACAAAGCCTTCCTTGACTACCTCCAATTATCCAACACACATCATTGCATCCCTAAAGCAGAGGATTACTAAAATTGTAGGCATATATGCGCGCATTTCTCTTATCTGTCCCGTGAGATCAGGTAAGTCCGAACCATATCCCCCGGCTCCTTTGTGTATACTCTAACACAGAACCCCATTGAGGTCCCATAACGGAAGATTCAAGTCAGGCAAGAGAACAGACTCTCAGAAATCCTCAGGATAGTTCGTTTAGTTTTGTCAAAGACGAAGACTACATGCTCTCGCATCCGCATATGTAACCCTAAATTGGCAAATCCGCGATGTATGGCGTACCAGTCTTTTCGCAATCACCATGGGCAATTCCCAAAGCCGAAGCAAAACAATTAACCCTGATCGTCATCCGTTTCAGGATGAGAAGCTACGGGTCTCCCATATCAGAGGACCAGTATCTTGGCTGAATCCTACACATGTTGTTTCCAAACCGTTTTCTTTTGTGCATGCGCGAGAACACCCACATGCTCAGAACATACATCCAACTGAAGGTCAGCTACGACATGAAAGGAGAGTGAAGGGAGATGTCAGATACAAATGGAGGTCACGAGATAACAGAAAGGGAAGACATGCACTAATAGTTGAACGTCCAACGGAGCCGGGAAAAGGGGTACACATCGTACCCAAACGGACGGACTCCTTTGGCGCAACGCTGAAAGGCATCAAGCGCATGGCAGTGCAATACCCCTATTGGGATATCTCGTATGTAACAGCAGTATTTTTCACGTTTGGTTCCATCGTATGGGTCATAGACTCATTCTTTGTTTTCCTACCACTGGTCCAACCAAAGTCGGAATTCAAATATGAAATTTTGAGCGCAGGGGGAGTGTCAGCCTTCGTGGGCGCAACAATTTTTGAAGTGGGAAGCGTCTTGCTCGTATTGGAAGCAATCAATATACATGACACTGGCTGCTTTGGATGGGCGCTAGAACATGTCTTAACGGAGAAAGGTGAATCCCTGCTTCGAATTTACCCTGATCCGAAGAGCTGCACCCACCATCATGTAAACAAGAGAAATCTTGTAGGGCAGGGTGGAAAGGAAACACCAAATATCGACGACTCGTCTGGTGAGCTAGGTCAGTCGACCACGGAGGTTCCTAGGTCACCGAATTTCAAATGGTTCCCAACACTAAGAGACCTTCGAACTCATTATATTTACGAGCTGGGCTTTCTAGCTTCCTCGGCTCAATTTACCGGGGCTACAATATTTTGGATAGCTGGAGTTACCGCTTTACCTGGGATTAACAACCATCTTAGCGAAAATCTGGCCGACGGCGTGTATCGGGCCTCTCAGATAATCGGTGGAACAGGATTTGTTGTGAGCTCGTAAGTTTTCAAAATCTGGCCTGCCAGTTCCCGCCTTCCCTTCACCCCGTTGTTCGAGGATTGTCCTCTCTCACACGGGCAGCTAACATTCTTTCTAGGACACTATTCATGCTTGAAACGCAGAAGAACTGGTACACTCCGGCTCTTCGAACACTGGGATGGCACATTAACCTTTGGAATTTTATAGGCTCAATCGGGTTCACTGTTCGTTTCGCTTTTCTTGTTGGCATTATCTTTACTACCTCCGTATGGAACTAACAAAAATCTCCCCTCCGGAATCCAAAACAGCTCTCTGGCATCTTTCTCCTTGCATATAACAACTCCGGTTTACAATATCAGGCCAGTCTCTCCACATTCTGGGCTTCATGGGCGTTCTTGATCGCTTCGGTAATTCAGTGGTATGAAAGCTTGGATAAGTACCCCGTCGAAGATAGGGGACCACTTGTTGAGGGGGAAAGTGATATTCATGGAAACGCAGGATAGGTCGTTATTAACTTGTATATGTGATGCCCGGGTTGATACTGGACACTGTGGATTTGATATTGATTATCCTGCGATAGTATGGAGGATTAAAGAGCCTCCGCTTTTGAGAATAGTCATTAAACAAACGCTCAGGGAAACGTTGCCACGCAAAATAACTATGCCAGAGTCCCAGCGAAAAATCAGAAAGGGAAAATTTTGTTGGGAAAAAGCTTCTATATTCTGAAGGTCTGCGATCTATTTAGGGCTGCTAGTGCCACAGGGCAACCATATTAAAATATTAAAATATGTTATATACACCGAGGAAAAAATGTACCAGGGGACGAGACAAATCTATCATCAGTCGCACGTCAAATTTGCAAACTAGATGAACGGAGGGAGTGAAAACAAGCAAGAAATCCACATCCATAACACCACCCCATGTCTAGATTTCATCTAGCCACCACTATTTACTCCCAACCCTATCCATCTCATATTTTGCTCCTGGTGATGAATGGATGTTTCAACGCTTCTGAAGGTGTGCACCTCTTCTCCGGATTGATACTTAAGCACCGATCCAGTAGATCAATGAATAGCGTGAGTTCCTTCCCTTCTGAATCACTGATACCTTTCGATCCTTTCCCCATCAACCTCGTCTTCAAATCCCTCGTCGGCTTCTTAAAATCCAAGACTCTTGTCACCATCCGGCCTGTGACTTTGTCCTCTTCCACGCTACGGAAGTTCAGAAAGTCGTCAAAATGGAGATAGGTAAGAGTTCCTCGCCGGAGAAATTTGGGCGGGAGTTTTCCCCTGCATTCCATTATGGAGCGGAGCATTTGGTTGTTAGTGCGACCTGTGAAGAGAATCTTGCCAGTATACAACTCGAAGAGAGTACAACCAATTGACCACATGTCAATGGCATAATCGTATGGAATTCCTAAAATGATTTCTGGAGCCCGGTAGAAACGGCTGACAAGGTAAGGGGTAATCTCGTTTTCAGAAGCCGGGGACGCAGAGCCCAAATCGCATACTTTTAGCAGGTTGCGGTTTTCGTTGACGAGGAGGTTATCGGGTTTTAGATCTGCATGGAGGATATTACACTTGCGGAGAAGGCTCAGGCCTAGGAACATCTGGTGGGCGTAGGCCCGGATCGCTCTGAGATTAATGCCGACATCACGGCCAAACTTTTTTAGTACTTCGCGAAGATTCATGCTGAGGTTTTCGAACACCATGCAAAGATGGCCTTTGTGTTCGAAATGCCTCTCGAATCGGATGATATGTTTCTTGTCATCTGGATCTGCCGCAAACAACTGTTCCAATAGCTCTATTTCCTTCATGCCGGCCTTTCTCATAGTATCATTATTGCGAATGATTTTAATAGCGACGAGCTTTCCCGTTTTCGAATCCGTAGCACGAACCACTGAAGAAAACATACCCTTGCCCAAATTTTGCTGCACATGATACCGCCCATCCACCAGCTCCCCCAACATGACAATATAATAACCTTCAGGGTCATCCCAGTTATCCATCATGCTCATGTCAAGTTCCTGTGGCATACTTGGCTTCGAAACGACTTCGGCGGCTTGAGAGGTACTAGGAGCCTCAGCAAACATATCATCATCCGGCGCGAACATATCTATATCTAGAAGGTTCTTCGGTTTAACTTGGGTTGGGTTCTCTGTAGTTGGGTTGGGTACAAGGATATCTTGTTTCGCTGCTTTAGTTTCATCGTAAGCACCAGACGTTATGTCTTCCCCAAAATGCCTTTTATCGTGGCGCATCTTATCCTCTCTCATGTCTTGGGTTGGATCATAGTCCACAGACGAGTCATCCTTGTCAGCACCGTTGGTGATCAGGATGTTAGCGTTAGCAAGGTCCTCATCTCGCGAAACCTTTAGTTCAGTGGGCGATGGAGCGCCAGACGTATCCTCGGGCGTCTCCGCAGCGGTACTGATATGCGAATCTATAGGCGAGTTAGCGTCAATTCTAACATTATTGAACTGGACATTTGGCTGACCTGTTGCTGTATCGTTACGAGCCATAGGTCGACCTGAATTCTGTACTGTGGAGTCTGTCTCATTCCCAGCTTCCAGGGCCTTGACGAGGAGAGGTGTTGACTGATCGCGATACTTAGCTTTGATGGCTTCACGGCGCTTTCGGCGTTGCTCAATCAGTGTAGCTTCATCAACCGGTTCCGGCGGGGACCCGTGGGTGTCATTATCATTCTTTGAAGCCGGCGTACTGGGAGGGCTGTTAGGAATCATTCCGTATCTGGGAGGAGGGACATACGTATCCCATTGACTCGATTGAGCAGCGGTGGATGAAGACTGTTGCATCTGATTTCCTCGAGATTCAGCCTGTTGTCTCTCTTTTCGAGCGTCACCTGGGGACTTCCCCCTCTCGCTCACTAACTGTTCAATAGACGGCCTCCCATCACCCATGTAGGGTTGGCCACTCGGGCCACGGGTTTTAGATAGTCTATCACTATCATAATCTCGTTCATCACCTGAATATTGCTTCGAACTTCTAGTATCGCGGAACGGAGATCGGCTTTGGGTCCTAGGGCGTTTCCTAGAATCATAATAACCATTTTCTCGGTCATGATCATAATAACCTCTCCTGCGCCGTCTCGAAGTGGATCCGCTCTGATATCTATTATCGTATCTAGACGCTAAACGGCTCGAAGGGATCGTTCGACGGACCCTTTCGGAGTCATAATCAGCATCGCGTCTTCGGTTTTCGGTTCTGGATCCGCGGTATGGGGAGCGGGATCTTGTTCTCGATCTCGATCTCGATCTCTCACGGCGAAACGGTCTGGAAAGAGAATGGGGGGATCTTGGTGCAGAAATATTGGTTCTGGTATTACGGTCAACGTTGATGCCATTAACAGAAGTCTGTGACGTAGTTGCCTTCGTGTCTGAGCCTGACTCGATGATCTCACCCTCAGAAGGGGTCGATGGAGACCTCGACCGTCGTGACGCCATCCCGGCGATTATTTATCTTATCTTTGTAAAAAGAAAAGAAAAGAACAGTCCTTTTGCAGACTGGTGGGTATTTATTTTTCCGGGAATAACTTCGATCAGACGCGGCGAGGGTGAGCTTGTGGAAGTTGTGATATCTTCAGTTAGCAACTATTACTGTTCTCGAATTGATCAACAATGGCTTTGGGTGATGGTGAAATGCCCAACCCGACTGAATATGTCCCCACAACACGCGCGAACTACTAGAAGAAACACATTCGACAGTTGAAAGTGGGTAAAAAGGGAAGAAGGGCCTCTTATATATAAAAGTTTAAGATAATTGATGATGTTGTGATGAGGGTGCAGCTTGATGTCTGTACGTAAAGAGACAGGTGGGAGTGACCTCGACGGAGCGTTGAGGCCGAAAGCGGCAAAATCCTGGCTTATGTAACTAATCCATTTAGGGTCTAGCGTGGGACAGGAAGCTGAGCCAATCTCTGCAGACAGTGCAGGGCGAGAGGGCATTTTCACCAACAACACAATCCTCGAAGGCTACGCCCGTGGAGAAAGTCGTTTTCCGCGACGAGATTTCTTATTCTCCTTATTAATCTACCCATCCGCTTATCCAAGGATACACTCAGTTCCATCCACCAACAGCTTGCAAAATGGGTGGACAAGGAAGAGACGGTGAGGACTCTCTCCGCCCTCACATGGCTCCCCTCCCCCGCTTAGGCATTGATATTGACTCTTTTCTAGGCGGAAAGGCGAAACCGCTTAAGGCTCCTAAGAAGGAGAGGAAAGAACTCGATGAGGATGAACTTGCATTCAGAGAGAAGCAGAAAGCTGGTACGGGCGGCCCTAGTTCGAAAATTTTCACTATTAATTGCTAGTCCCTTCTGCCACAGACTTGGGCCTTGACTGTACGACAAGACACAATACTAACTTCGTTTCCAGACGCCAAAGCCAAAAAGGACCTGGCGGATAAGGCAAAAGGCAAAGGGCCTCTGAACTCGGGACAACAGGGAATCAAGAAGTCTGGGAAGAAATAAATACAGCAGCATCCCACCCACACACACACCCACACACAACCCACACACACACCCACATCCAGCAGCACCACCAGCCCGCTTGATTCGAACGAAATGAGAGTTGGCTATATGAGGGTTGAGTGTTAACTTCATTGTTTTTGTGTCTGTCTGTGTGTGTGTGTGTGTACGCGTTTGTGTGCCACAAAACCTACCATTCACGAATATACGAAATAGTTCAAGATCTGGAGTGATGGATAACGAAATGGCGTCCTCTACCTTCGCGCGAGATACCCCCCGCGATCCAACACCGGTTCGATGCTGACAGTATGGTTTCTTGTCTTTGCGAAAGGATGTAGTTTTTTCTCTAATTTTTAAATTTTTAAATTTTTACATCTGGAATATCAAACATACCTTTTACAATTCACGTTCACCAACAATCATGTTGATGGGAAACTAAGCAAAGTATACCGGCAGTTAAATTTTTTTTGTCTCTCTTTTCCTTATTCTTGTCATCTAAATTAACTGGGTTGCATATACACAGTGCCGCATGACGGAATGGGATAATAGGGTCATGATAAATCGTAGTTTTCTCGCACGTACAGGGAGGAAAGGAATTGGGAAACCAAGCAAAATATAAGATAAAAAGGTATCATGGCTGTTTCTCTGAAGCCAGAGGCAGAAACAGAAATTTTTAAAAAAAATGAAAAGGTTAAAATGCGCAACAGAGCGCCAAAGCCGCTAATAGCGCCCTTGTTATACATTATTGGAGAGCGGGACGAGAGAAGCACGTCAGATAAGCCAGCCATGGATGAATGGAAAGAAAGCCAAATGAGAGCTGGAGCGTCGTTGGCTATCAAGGAATAGACTACCAAAAATGTAGCCGGGTTTTGACAAACGATATCATCTGGCCCAGCCATCATTAAAAAAAAAAAATTAAAAAAAAGGCAAAAGAAAAGAAACATGACAAAGAAAAACGGTACGGTGACGGGAGGGAGCGCAAACGAGAATCGAGAAAGAAAGAAGGGGTAATAAAACATGGTTAAGAGAGAGCCATCGATTCCTCAGTAATCCTCAGTAACTCGCTTAACCCAAATACTCGACGGTTGATAAAAATCATCTTGATCCTGCTTCTTCCTCGCCCTCATCAGCTTCATCCCGACATCATGTTCTTCCTTCCTAATCTCAATCAGCTCATTGTTCAAGCTGTTGACCGATTTCTTGACCTCGCTCCTCGTCGCCAGGTCATACGCGATGGAGCTGGGCTGTATCACCTGTGTCAACTCATGGAGGATCGTGTTGATATTCGCCTTGCGCTGGCTGAGGTCGTTGAGCCGCGCCTCCATTGCCTCGATGCGGTTTTCGGCTTCCATCTCGGGAGGGCTGCGGGGTAGTATCTTTGCGGATGATGTTGTGATTTCTGATGGTGTTGGTTTGCGCCTAGTGGCTTTGACGAAGGTTCGTGATGATATAGTTTCTGTCCTTTCCGTATGAATGGCAGGGAGGGGCGGGGCGTCTTTATCAGCTGTTCGAGCGCGTGGTGTTCCAGGAGGGCTACTTGGCGCTTCGGTTGTTGCATATGTAGTCGCGCTGAAACGGCTCGATGGCTGTTGTTCTAAAGGTATGTTTTGGAGCCCAGCAGCAAGGTCCGAGTCAGGAGCTTCAGGTTGTGTTGCCCGAGGGGTTTCGGATTGGGTTGGTGTCCCGCTGCTTACGGAATGCGAAGCAGGAGTTGAAGGAACTCTGGCAGATGTTGGGGTGTTGTTGCCTGCTTTTAATGGAACAATGGGTTTAATGGTTGGGTCATTAAGCACACTGCCCGTGTCTCTCGATTTCGATACCGTAAGAGGTGGAGGTCCGCTAGCAGCATCATTGCGAGGGAGCGATTTGCGTTCTATCCCAGAGGCGCTATCTTTGCGAGGTTGGGTTTGAATACCTAGCGGCGGTTGTGATCGGGGTGTTTTCTTGGTCTCTATGGGTTTAACGATTGCTACTCGCCCGCTTGCACCTTTCCATGGCTCTCGAGGACGGGGTAACTGTGCAAGATCATTTTTATCGTTCTTATCAGCGTGGCGCCGCCCCTCCATCAACTTTCTCCTCGCTTGATTCAACTCTTTCCCTTTGGCTAGAAAATTAAACCCCTGTTTAGATGATTGTTTGGTCGTTGGACTCTGCTTAGGAACAACGGTTCCGGGCCTGGCCTGCGCTACCTTGCCTTTCTCGTCGTGAGTGGGTTCCCCAGAAAAGTCGTCCCATCTCGTAAGCCGGTTCGATGCCTGACTCGGAGATGTTGGATTTAACGTTGTAGACGGCGAAGAAGATGCATACGATTGAGATGGTTCGGGTACTGCACTGGGTTCGCGCCTAACATCTTTGGACCGTATGGGCACGGCACTCTGGAGCCGGCCTTCTCTAAGAGGTTCTCTAAAAGGCGCTCTGGGAGGTGGAAACTGCGGAGGGTCATCGTCTATGGGAGATACATCAGGACTCTCATGATGGCCAGTGGGCGCAAATACAGGAGAATCCGGCGGCGAAATATCGGTATACTGGCTGTCACGGAACTCCGATTGATAGAGCTGGGAATTCCTTCTTCTTGCAGGCAAGTTATAATCGGCTGACGACATGTTGCCTGCTACATGTGAATCGCGTTTTGAGTATATAGAAGATGGTATTGGTGATCGGGAACGAGGGTTTGGTCTGCGCGAATCCGGCTCCGTCGGCTTACTGACAAGTTCAGATGAGATATTAGTTTTAACCACCGTGCCTCGCTATGATGTCAATGTATACGGATGTGGAAAAGAGGCAAGAGTTATAAAAAGTTGGAATGCTCACAACGGCAATGATGGTAGGCCTGGCCCATCGTCGCGATCACGCCGGTTGTTGTCGGGGTGGTCCTGGGGATTAGTGGGAGAATTGACAGTCGTCATGGTCTGCAGCGTCGCATTATCGAAAGTAGTGGTTAGTAGCACGGGATTGCCAATCGCGGGCCCTCTAGATCGAAGGTTTTTCTTCCACATTGTTGGTTCAAACAAGTATTTCACTTTTTTCCTGCAAATTTGGTTAGAAAAGATAAACTGTGGTGTTTCAGGAGGGCATCAGAAAGCAAAAGGAATCGCCGGTTGCGGACGCATGTATCAACCCCCGTAGGGGGTTTCAATTCACGCATTTCTCCCGCGTACTTATGAAGCAATGGCTCCAAGCCCCGGACCACAGAACCCTTTAATTTGGAGACAGACTGGCCCATTCGTGAGGGCTCTGCACTCATTCCCGGAGATTTAGCCAATCAAAGCCCGGAAAAAACCCAAATAGCAGCCTATGACAAACAACTATTTGCATGATTCAGCTTGTGGCCCTGTGGGTTGGGCTAAAATTAACTCAAATTGTCCAACAAAGCACTACGCAGCGTAAACTACAGGCCTGGCCCGTGTGGTTCACGAGAGTGTTGAATGTGGGGTTGGGGTCAAAAACGGAGAGTTGAGCAGACTACAAGGCGATGCCAGACCCTTTAATAATAAGGGTAGTTTTGTTTATCTCAAATAATACCTGCAAGTTGGAAGTCCTTCGTGATATGGATACAGTTAGTTTCCATGGTAAAGCGGGATGTCAAAATCCTGTCTTGTCTGCTCCACAACTGCTACACTATGCTATGAGCCCCATTTTTCCCGCGGCCCCGTTTCAGGTCATCTCACGTGATATAGATCCGTTGCCCAGGTAGTCTCGGAGGTTCCAGAATTGGAAGCGAATCGCGGCAGACCATGTTATGTTGGTTGCTTCAACTCGCCTTCCAACCTCCACCCGACCAACAATCAAACTCCCGATTTGCAGTTAGCTCTTGAAACTCTGCGTTAAGTGCTGGAGAATGGCGACAGGTACGTCCAAAGCTGGCAGTAAGTAGTATTGGCTTCAGCCTTGCTAACACCGTCACTCCGCCTCTTCTAGATACGAGTCCGCCCGCTGCTGAGGTGTAAGCTCTACCCACCACACCCCATAGACCGTCCTATCCATCCCCAGTAAAATGAATGGCCACGATCCGAAAACAACATAGAAACACATGAAAATATTTAATTGGAATTAACAGTCACAAAATGAATCAAATGAATCAAATGAATTACTAACAACAAACTAGAGCCTCCATCGCAACCCCAATAAATCTGGCCCTCGTCTCCCTCTTTGTCCTCTTGGTCTATTTCCATTTCCGTCCCCGAGAACATCTCGTCCTCCCAAAAGGCCCACCACCCGTCGTCTTCCGCACCTTCACCCCAACAACCCTCCTCCCATTCAGCGGCAAAGATGGTACCCCCGTCTACCTAGCTGTCCGCGGACGGGTCTTTGACGTCTCGTCAGGGCGCAATTTCTACGGCCCAGTAAGCGCATTGGCGAATATGGATATTTATATATAAAACGTAAAATAAAAAATAAAAACAAATCCAAACTAACCAATCCGTCACACGTTACGTACAGGGCGGCCCCTACGAAAATTTCGCCGGCAGAGATGCGACTCGCGGGTTAGCTTGCCAGAGCTTTGACCAGGAAATGCTAACGAAAGACCTCAAGGGCCCTCTGGATGATCTGAGCGGGCTGGATGCTGATCAGATGGATAATTTGCGCGGTTGGGAGGAACGCTTTCTGGAGAAGTACCTTGTAGTTGGCAAGTTGGTTGCGGAGGGGGATCCGGAAGCGCCCAAGTCCGGTTGAGAAGGTTACCTCTTAAATCCGGCCAGTGGGACTCATTGAGTTGAACGAGTGAGCAGAGATGGGTCCGCCCTATTCTTTTCAAACCACCGATATTATAGCCTTTTCTGGTGGGCAAACAACGACCTGTCATTGTTTGCCGATATTTTTTTTTTTACGACACTGCGGGATATGCATCAAACCAGGAAGGCGCCATAACAGAAGCAACGCTGGCTCTCGGTCTTGATGAGAGGGTTTACCAGACTCCGTTTTGAGTACGTTTTAGGCAGCATATTTTGTCCATTATCCAAAAGAAATAGCCAGGGAAGCAGATAAAACAGCCTGATCTGGTGGCTAGTGTATTTCATAATATGACCAGGTAACTACAAACAGCGTTGGGATTATGACTATTTTTAACCCCGGATTATCTACACAATTTGAGCGAAAATACTGGGAAGGGAGGATGTAATTTTAAGTTTTAATTGCCATTGCTGTACGTTGCCCAAGGGGGCCCTTCTGCTGCTCTTTGATCCCGTGCTAGATGGATTCATTATTGCGTCGAGATCATGAACGGATGGGCCAGGCATTTTCATGAACATTCAAAGACGACAAACGAGGAATGAATATATTAATAGAGGAAAATATCAAAATAAGAAGCCCTTTTCCATTTGACTTGGAAGAAGATTTAGCGTTATAATCTGCCATTTTTGCGTAGCCAGACTCAAAAATGTACGCGGGTTCATGGTATGAGGGGAACAACCCAAGGAAATATAACAGCGAGGGGCCAAAAATATGGGTTTGTTTCTGTAGTCATCTTCATTTTGTCTCCTACTTTCTCTTTTTCTCATTATTTTGTTGGATTATTTTTGTATAACTGCCAATTGTTCCATTTCAGTTAACCATGACAGACCAATGAAACTCAATAGAAAAATAAACTCCGAACTAAGGAAATATAGGGAACGAATATTTTGACAAGGTGGGGAAAGCAGCGCAAGGGACCAAGGAAAAATCACAAGAAAATCGAAAGAAAAAAAAACGACCGCTTTAGACTTTGTTTCAACTAAGGCAACCCCTATTAATACTTCTGTAGAACACCCATGCTTTCACTCCTATTTCAAAACCTGGAGGGGGGGGGTTGAAGTGTTTCTTCAAAGCTCATCGGCCACTCGCTTTGTACCCTGGGAAGCCTTTTCCTTCACAGTATCAGCAGCCTTCTGCCCTTCCCTCCTTCCACTCAGCGCTCCTATTTTCAGCTGGTCCAAGACCCACTGCATGCCACCTTGCAATCGAGAAAAGATCGTTGCCTCCTGTTTGAGTTCTCCGTAGCGGAAGAAATCAGCGTTCCGCTTCGCTTCCTCTCGCAGTCTGCTAATATCCCAGCTCTTATGACCTTTAAGACCGTATGACTCGAGATATTTTTCCAGGTCAACCCGGGACCAAGTTTCAAAGGCAGCATCCTTGGTTACTGCAGCTTGCTTTGCCAAATAGTTCGTGATGGCAGCGAAATCTGCTCCACTGGTTTTAGAAGCTTGGTCGTATGCGGATTTTGCCCTTCTCATGAGCTCGTCGCGGGTGTATTCAACGTTTCCCATCATCTGCTGATGCTGGGAAGATAGATATTTCCTAAATGTCAGAGCATTAGCGAGTTGCATACAAAACTTGATAGAGGAAAGAGCCAATTGCTCGTACCCTAAATTCTCCTTGGTCCAGGTATCAAAAGTCCAAGCAGAGTATCCGGTTATTGCCTTGTGCCTGTTGAGGCGTACTTTGGCGAGAAGTTCATCTCGTTTCGTCGCCTGCGGCACCGGTACACCACGCGCATCCAAATAAGCCTTGAGACGTGAGTCAGACCATTGGTTAATGGCGGAATTGAATATATCTTCCGACTTCAGTTCCGCGTCCTCCGTTGCGCGAGCAAATTCGTTTCCAGCATTTGAAGTCGCTGCACCAAATGCGCTTGTGAGAGAAGCAGTGGGGTTTTGCACCAAAGAAGCGCGATGTTTTCGTGCAAGGGCAATAAGCTCGTTGCGTTTCGAACCCTGAGGGACTTTGATTCCGTGTTTATCGAAAAATTCTTTGAAATCAGATTCTGACCAGGCGTTGAACAAGGCTTCTGATAAGGTTTTCTGAGCAGCCTCAGCCGATGAAGATGCGGACGAGGCAGCACGTTGAGATTCTAGACCAGCAATCCGTGCGTTACGACGTACGCTGGCGATCAGCTTGTCTCGAGTTGTTGGTTGGGGCACATTATAGCCACGACTGTCGAGGTATTCCTTTAAGTCCGATTCTGACCATTGCTCGTAAAGCCAGTTTCCAGGGTAGAGCGTTGTTTGTCCAAGTTTTTGGGCAATGGCTTCGTAATTTTCTCGTACTGCCGCCAATAGCTTATCACGTTTGCTCGGCTGTGGGCTAGCAATCCCATGCTTGTCAAGGAAAGTTTTCAATTGGGAATCACTCCAGCTATATAAATGGTCAGATTGATGTTTTGCCTAGCAGAATTTGAGGAACGCATACGTATCAAAAATCCACTCTTTCGCATCACCCAGAGAGTCGGATACATGATCTGCTGTGTGCGTGATAGGAATGTGGATCCGCGACTCCCAATTCGTTTTTACCAGCTCCTCAAGATCCTTTCTGTCCGCCGGCGTGGGATATGGGATATCTGTATAAATATTAGTCACTCTCCAGTTTAGGAAGCTTTGGTTTTATCAGGATAGTGAATGGAACTCGCCATGGTCAGAGAGCCAACGTTCAAGCTCTGTTTCGTGCCATCTGTTGTATACTGTAACAATCTTATAGTTAGTCTTCTTTGTACGCCGTAGCATGTTCACAGTACACCACATCATATAGGCAACAAAACGAGAACAAAACAAACACAGCACAGGGCGCGGGCACAAATCAAACAGCCTTGAGTTAGACCATACCTGCTTTACTAAACCAGTTCCTCGAACCCGCCGTTTCGGTCACAGCTAAGGTGACCACAAGGCCCAAAGCCCATGAGAATCTCATGTTGATGTTTCAATGAACACTATGCGATATCAAGGTTGCAGTAAGTCAGTAAGTCAGTAATAACAATAACAGTGTATCAAAAGCAAAAAGTATTGGCGGGAGTTCTGAATGCTCGATGCAGAGCAATACAAGGACCCTTTACGTTGCCAACTAACAAATGACCTTTTTCATGGAGTTAAGTTGACAAAGAGCAGGCGACATCATTTCTTGAATATATGGGCAAAGAGGAAGAAGCAGGTGTTGGGACCCCTATGACACTGTTGTGACGTAGTGGATGCAGAGCTAGAATTTGTGTGTTGGCTCTGCCTTGCGGCTGCTCTTCCCTGGAAAATAAGTTGAAGATGTGCACCAAGTCCTTAAAAAAAAGTTATTTCACGCTTGCTAGATCATCTTCATTGGCTTTTACAGCAATCTAATGGCGAGCTGTTCTGCCAATAAAGAGCTGATTGGTGTTTCCGAGCATGAAGCCAACAAGCTTGGAGCTTATCGTCCTCTCTTGGCGTCGAACGATAAGATAAGAACTTATATAATCACTTTGGCGCTGACCACAGCCAATCAGCATTCGTACAAGGTGCATCTGACCGACAAGGGGATGTGACCACTGACATGACAGCAGCCATCTGTTGGGACATGTGTTAAGGCATAACCTCTCTCATCCTCTTCAACTTATTCTCCTCATTTAGTCTCTGCGACATGATGATGATGTGACAGGTATCTGTACGGAGAATCACGTATACGTTGAGACTTCACCTTATCCATGACTACAATTCCGATTGTCGGACACCATCACCCTCTTGGAAGCTCATCATGAAAGAGACAATAAGCCCCCATTGCAAGGCGCTGGCATCGCCAAACCCTTGGAATTTTGCTCTCTCGCTGTACGTATTAATAACTATGATCATGAATTGTAAGGCCCTCTCACTGACATACCTGCCTATCATAGATGTATCCTCTTTGGCATTCTTCTCTCGTATCTGCCTCAACATTACAGAATTATATCGCGACGATCTTCCTTCGGAATATCCCCATATTTTATTCTCCTCGGAACTACATCGGGGACGTTTTCTTTTGCAAATATACTTGTGCTCCCAAGAAGTGGAGAGGACATTGCTTGCTGCAAAGAGATTAACGGATTCTCCTGCTTTGCTGGGTTGTTGGGCATATTTCAGGTCGGAGTCCAAGCGCTTTGCTTCTCAATAATGTGAGATGAAACCGTACCTTTTTCTATGTATCCCTTCCGTCAAAGGAGGATGGATATAACTTAGTGGCTCATTGGGTATACTAAAACGTCCGAATACTTAGCCTTTTCCTTTTTGTCATCTACTTTCCCCGTTCGACCCCTGCCATTCTTAACAAACCCTCATCCACAACGACACCCTCCTTCCGAATCGCCCTCATAGTCACTGCAATATGCATTCTTCAAACAATCGCGACGGCCATCGTTGCCCTCATTATTGTCGTTGCACATTCAGACAAGCGTCAATTTTGCGCAAATATTTTCGGCATCTGCGCAGCCGTCCTGGCGTCCGTCCAATACTTCCCTCAGATCTATACGACCTTCCGTCTCCGCCGCGTCGGTAGCCTAAGTATTCCGATGATGTGCATCCAAACCCCAGGTAGCCTAGTTTGGGCGGCTAGCCTAGCAGCACGTCTAGGTACAGAGGGCTGGAGTTCTTGGGGGGTTTACCTGGTCACAGCCCTACTGCAGGGAACGTTACTCACTATGGGGTTCTATTTCGAATATATCAATCCATCGAAAGCAGAGACCGATGTAAGCCCCGGTGATACTCCGGGAACGGGCTCTGGCGCCAATGGGATTGTGGCTCATCGCGACAACGAGGAGAATCACCCTTCCGAAGAGACCCCTCTGCTGCAGAGCGCTGGCTAGTTTTACGTGGGCATTCGATCTGATACCTATATAAATTGATGCGTTTCTAGTTTAAACACTCAATATAGTACCATTTTTGTACAAAATCCTTCGTTTTCCATGGTTTCCCTGCGCTATTTCTTTGCCTCCTTTGAGCACGGCACCGCAAAGATACAATGCGAATATTGCTCGAATTAATCCAAGTGCCTCGTACATCTTTCTCTGGGTCACAATGTCGCTTTTATCCATTGACAATTTTGGTCAGTTATTCAATGAACCAACAACCCGCAGTAAGGAACGCCGAAGAATAGAAAATGGAGACCACCAAGAAAAAAAAGACCTATCGGATTAAAAAGCCGACCAATCCATACCATGTGAGAATCCACTTTCAACAGGTAAAGCACAACTGCTTGCCCAATCTCTTGAGTACAAATCGCTCATCCAGGATCACTCCCAGCAATCTCTACACCAACTTAGTTTCCCCGATTCTTGAATTGCTCAACTTCTTCCTCCAACGATCTAAACTCTCCCTTGTTACCGAGTTGAACATAAGCCCTATCATATCTCTTCTCCATATCCTCATTATGCTTTTTTACATCCTTCTCAGTTTCTTCTTGTTTCTTTTGTTCCTCGGGGCTTAGATCATTTTTCGAAGGACGTTTGGGATGCTGTGGATCAGCGCCGCTGTGTTGATATTCGTCACTAAGCGTGGGATGAGCCTTGTTGGATGGAATCCGGTGCTCGAACTCTTCGGAGAAGGATTCTGATTCGGAGCGCTCAGGAGGTAGTTCGTGTTTGCGGTGATAATGTTGGTGTTCTTTGTCTATATGGGATCTGGTTAATTATCCAAATTTTCTGTTGGGATTTGTATGTGTGGGAAAACGGGGAAGGAGTCACTCACCATCATTCCCGCTACCATATGCGGCGCCCTTCTTCCCCTCTTTAGTCGGCTCCGACGACGCTTCAGAATTGGCATATCTCCTTAGCCCCCTTCCATCATGGAATCCAAGTTGATATAAAGCCGTCATTGGCGAGAACCACTGCGAAGTGGAAGCTTGTGGTGGTTGCAGCCTCAACCGCGGGATGACTGTCCGTGGTAGACGATGCATTCTGATATGGCTTCTTCCCTTTGTTTAGTTTTTTGTTCCACAGCCTATGCTCTTTAGTTTCCGATTCCTTAGACCCTCGACGTCTCGAGACAATAAATATACTAGAGGGCAAGGAGCTTTTGCACCGAAGGCTTCGTGCTTGTGATCGAATTTATGTAGCTGTTGGAGCTGGGTAGAAATGTTAAAAGAGTTTGGAGATTCAACAAGGAACTTCTGTTGCTTTTTACTGTTCTTTCTACTTGAATCCACAAAAGAAAAAGAAGATCATCAGGCAGGTATGTTTCTGTATCTTGCCCAGATGTGCCTGACGTTTATACCAACAACCCTCATGAGGTCAGGTATTTACCTAGGATAGCTAGCCTAGTTCCCCGGCGGTGACGTAGGCTATGGAGCAAGCAAAAAATCGTTGCTTTATCAGGTAGGCCTTCCCTGGTCTGTTTCCCTATGTAGTAGTGAGTGGGTAATAAAGCGGAGTTACAAGTTCTGAATGATTTTTCCCATTCGAACAAGTATCTGTCGTCCCCCCTTCTACCAGCGCGCCTGTCCCCAGTATAAATATGGGAGAAGTGACGTCAGTATCAGTGTTGGTATCGAATCGTCGCATGGGTATCGCGCTCGTGGAGTACAGACCTGTACATTGAGGCAACAAGCATTTAAGTTACCGCATGGTTCTAACACCAAACGCCACCCCCCCCCCCCCATCCTGCCCCCCCCCCCCCCCCAAAAAAAAAATACTAGAGATTCAGCTAAACAGGAATGGCGAGAAACCACATGCAAATTGGGAGGCAGGGACTAGCTGCCATATGCCGAGATGCTTGGGTACCTAGCTCTCATGAATAAGCTACCCTAGTTCCCTCTATTCGAAATAGGAGATTGTAGGAAAGGGGCACTTTAAACCTATGAAATCACGAGAAATAGCAAGCCTTACCAGACATCCATGGATAGAGGGCGTAGCATTGTTATGGTTAGCTCGAAGAAACTTAGCTGCTTGAAGGGTGATACAAGCAATGACGTCACTCGGAGGCACATATCTACATCTACCTTTCATTGCGATCTGCCCAGCGAGACTAAAGCATTTCTGAATCTTCGAGAAGCTCATACGTTGCATTGGCTTCTGACTCGTCGCTATATATTGATTTCCTTAATATTTCAACTTCGAAATCTCAACAGATTGGAGGAAGAAGCGTTCTCCCCACATGCAGCCCAGGGCGAGGTATGTTGACATACCCTTTGTCCAACTCATTTAAATTGACAGACAGATAAGCCGTCATGCTGCTATGAATCTGCAATTGCTTTAGACGAAAAGCCCATCGTTGTTTAGCATCTCTTTGGAGTAGTGGCGGGGAATCGCGAGTGAATCATGGCATCCGCTGCTCATTTCCGAAGCATGTCTGGCCCCTGCTCCTGCTCCTCTCAACTTGAAGTGTATGAGGAGAAAATTGGCGACGGTTATGTAGGACCTGAGGGAAGATGCAATAACTAAAGGGCCTGAGTGACTTTCCTGGGCAAATATGGTGTGTTTTCATCATTCGCTGGCTGTTGCTCAGTTCAGGAAGCTGCTGCACGCAAATCACAGATAAGATCCTTAAAATGAGCCGGATGAAATGGATTGCAAACTAAGGTTCACAGATATCTAGCACATCTAGATGTCTGAGAAAACAAAATTTTCTGTCCTTGGTTTAACAGTCGATTTCTACCATATATTTTGACCTTGGCCTACTTTTGTTGCAAGCGGCACTCTGTCCAACGCCCTCAATAGTTGCAGCTAATATCGCGTCCAATTTCGCCGGGAAAATAAAAGCAGCCCCAGCCTGCTTGTACTGTACGTTCACGACTTTAAAATGAAGTTCATCCCTCAAAACCCCGAACTTGTATATGTACATCTTTCTTGGAGGGCTTCAACTTGGCTCCTGGAATTAACATTTGATAGATAAGTCCGCCCTCCCAGACGCTATAGACCAGGCACCAGGCTCGGCAGCTGGAACCATCTCCGTTTCTAAATATATTTTCATCGGTACTGATTCTTCGCAGATATGCAAATGTATGCAACCGCCCCGTTGCTCCAGCTTATTTAGGAAAGCTGACATAAAAAAAAAGCAATATCTGTTTCATTGACCTGCTTGAAAATTGGATATCTTGCAGAATTGTCAATGAGCTTTCAGAATAGCCGATCGTCACTGCCATGCAGTAAAAATTTCCACTGTCCTACATATCTTTATTGTAAAAGCGTTGACGGAGAGTGTCAGAGGTATCAGGGCAACAGCGTAGGCTGGGACTGTTGAGTTATTTCCTTATCACACTGCATTTTGCATTTTTTTTTGTGACAAAACTGACGCAGTTCTCTTCCCATGTTCGTTTAACTGGTCACAGCTGATTTACCTGCAGGCATCGAAGAACCTTCCCTGTGTCAATAGTCCCTGAGGGTGGAGATCCATCGAAATAGTATCAAATGCCATGCGGGCAGAAACCATTCTCACCCCAGAAAGCAAATCCGGACGAATCGTCAACCGCCAGCACATCCGTGGATGAAGTGCAAATCCGCTTTACAACCCGCAAAACTCATGCAGTCCCCTACTAACTACTTTAAGTCCGCAGCTAATATCGGCTTCATATACAAATTTCCACTTCTGCCTCGCCGGCCTCCTCTCCGCTGAGCCAGCGGTGTCTTGGTCGTCGTCACATCCTAACCTGCTAGTGCTGACGATAGAGTATTACAGCATCGTGCTTTTCTTGAAACCGCATGTGTGTGTGTGTCGGTTGTTACCATTGATGGAGTCTTTAGGAGCAAACGCAGCGCTCAACGACCGTGTTATAAAAGAAGAAGGAAAAAAAGGGACACAGAAAAACACATGCTTTTTCTGTGTTTCATCAGCTCTTTGATCTAAATATCCACACACACTTCATATATCCATGCAGCTAGCATACACTCACCTTATTCTGATTGAAATCAGTTGCAATGCATGTGCTCATCAAATGCCTATCTGGAGCACAGACTATACCCCTATGTGACAAAGAGAACCGAGAGCAAAGAGAACCGAGATGAGGAAAGAAAAATAAGAAAAATATATCAACAGCATCATTGCTTGAAATGTATTGCGGTGAAAAGTAGAGAGAACAATGAAATAGAAATGTATAACAGAGGAAAAAACATAGATGACTAGCTATCAGGTACATATGAGAGAGTAGATGCGTATTTGTGTACGTGTGAGGTGTGTTTTGCGTGTGCCTATACATGTGAAACAGCTGTTCAGGGTAATTGAGTTGTTCAGATGTGTTGGAATTCATTTTCCCGAGTGGCCTATATAGGTAGATCCCATGTGTACATGTATATATAGTATGACGGAACAAAGGTGAAAGTAAAAACAGAAGAAATGGGCGGTAGTGGCGGTTGTGGTGTTGGTGGTAAAAACATCTCCGATAAATCGTCACAACATGATCCTCGGAAAGTAAATAAGAAGAGGGTAACAACGAAAATAACCCACTAATAGGAATAGCGAAGAAAGGTGGTGGAAAATGTTAAAAGGAAAATATAAGGAGGAAAAAAAAAAAAAAAGAGGTATAACCTTTGACCAAATATACCCTAAGCATATAAAACGCCAATGCCTGAGAAAAACCAATTATATGTGAAATGCCAGCAAAAAGGGGATTGGTTTATTCCCCTAGAACCCAAACGCCTTATTTTGCTCTTCAATGTCTCCTCCTCTCTCTAACAGGCGCTAACGAACGATCCATTGGCAGTAGCAATCGTCGCCGGGATCATCAAAGGGGTTATCGCTACGCCTGCTGGATAGTGTTGTTTCGGCTTCGTCAACAGGAACTCGAGACCCGAGTGGGCCTGATATGGTCCCATCATCCATCACCTGCATCTGCTCGCAGTATGGAGGAATTCCATCCGTGGAAGATCGCTTTTCTTCCAATTTGATCCTACGAGGGTACTCCCGGGGCTTACCATTGGCTGCCGCCAAAGGAGTTGATCTAAATCCGCGCAGGTCTAGGGAGGGAGGTACAGTTGTGGTCGTAAACGTTGTGGACGTCTGGGTTGGGGTATATTGGCCCGAGCCTGTTGTTGTCAAAAGCTCGGAGATTGGGCGGTTGACATATATGAAAAGTTCTAGATAAGTGCTATTCCACCAACAAAAATAGGGCCTATCACTCGGTTTTGACGATATGTGTGGTGCATTTTCTGCGCGGCGGCGGAGCACGGTCCCATCAACTGGTTGCCCTGAGGGAACAGGGAAGTCATCTTCATGAATTATTACAAGTTTATCAAATGGCGTGAAAAAGAATAGGGCTGGACCCAATTCTCGTTCCGTTTTATCGAGCATCAATTTGAGATCGAAATTCGTTTCCTCCAGGACTGGGGGCTGGGCACCATATACAAAGGACCCACCCCGCTCGTAAGCTTGGAGATGGAGGCTTTTAGATCCATCTGGCGCCTCAGAGAGGTTGCATGAAAAGGCACCTTTACGCATGCACTGCCATGACCTCGAAAGGTCAACGTCATTGACGCAGTTGTTTGGTGAACGGTGTAAGGCGGCTGCAGGTATTTGGAATTGGCCGGTAGGGATTGGGAGAAGCGTAGGGGTTGTCGTTAAATGTGCGGCATCCAACATCGTGGTGGCCGTTACCGTTACAAAAACAGATGTAGGGCTAGAAGAATATTAGCTTGGGGCAGGCAGAAAAAAAATAGCAAAAAGGCGAGCTGGTAGAAGGTTAGGAATTACACACCGTCCACCACCTAATGCGGAACTAGCACTTGCTCCGCCTGCTTTCTCCCCTCGCTTGTTTCCAACTACACCTCCAACAACACCGCCAATTACTGCTCCAATCAAAACGACAATGGCAATGAGGATAATAGTCCATATTTGAAGACCACAACACACCCGTGTTCTCCCTGTCTGAACCAGCTTTTCCTTAGTACTGCCACTTGGGCCGTCCGTTTGAGGGTTTACGGCGGGAGGAGCGCTTTCTCGCCTAGTCCTATTTTCATCCACAAGGGTTCGCGATGATACCCCTGATTCTGGGGATAATGGCTCACGAGCTAACGGTTCCGGAGGGGCGGGGCTGACATATTCATGGGCGCCAAATTTTTGCGGTAATCCATCTGGATATCTCGTATAAGGCGGCAATTGCTCAGCATGGCCGTCTACACCGACAATATCCCCAACTTCATTCGCGCCTTGGTTTCTGCGGGGCTGGAACGCCTGCTCACGGCCAGGGAAACCAACCGGGATTGGAGAGTGTACCTCCGTATCTTCTTCCTCTGGGACAGTATTTTGCGGATACATGGCGTATGGATGCTGGGGTGGCATTGGCTCAACGTTACTCCGTTCTACAGGCCGTACAGTGGACGTGGATGAGGTAGACGATGACCGACCCAACCCGGTGGCTTGAGGATACATGGCATATGGGTGCGTGGGCCTTGTCTGTCCGGTATACGGGCTTAGCGCTCTAGGCATCGAAAATCGCGACGAGGTACTAATACTTCGATGCGCAACGGATGAAGGAGGATTGGTACTTGATGAGGCGGAGGACGAGTGACGGGTAATCGATGAGGAAACGGCATTGTAGGTGCTGGTGGAGGCACGAGTTGGAGCGGGTTGTTCAGGCTCAGATATCGGTTCAGGTTCAGGAGACCCCGATCGTTGCGACATTTGCGACTGGAAGGAGGCAACAGAGTCTCGAAAGGGACTTAGGTATGAGGACAAACCATTCTCGTGGTCCAATGTGGTTGATGAGTTCGAGGAATGGTGGTCGGATTGTTCAGGACGGTCTAAAGCAACTTCTGAATCAACAAACGGCTCCAATGGCTCGAGAGAAAAGGCATCACTGAAGACGTCAGTGATGGGAGAGTGTTCAGACGAATGACGGCCAGCGGACTGGGAAGATTGCGGGCGATGAGATCGAGCAGAAAAGGAGCGGTCGTGAATTTCTTCTGGTGATGGAGATAGGGCACGCCCAGACATAGTGAGTGCACTGCCCACTTGGGGAAGCAATCCCCTCCGATCCAGTGCCACAAAACACCACCCCAAAACCCACGCCGAGGCACAAGCAGCGGAGCGAGAGACGGTCGAGAAGCAGTAATAAGAAAGATAAAAGACGTCGACGATAGAAGGAAAAAGAAGAACTGAAGAGAATAGCGATGGGTGGAAGAGGGAGGCAGAGAGAGAAGTGGGTGAGCAGGGTGGAGTCAGGGTTGGTTGGGGGTTGGTGGTTGTAGGAGAGACGAACCCAGACGAGGAGACGGGGCAAGGGATGGGCTGATTGGGCGAGGACTGGCTTTGCCTTGCCTTGGGCTTGTCCGAGCCTGAGGAACGGCCACACGCCCTTCTCAATAAAAAATAATAAGCAAGCCCAGGAGCGAAATTTTATTTCTATTCTTGAATAAATGAATAAATAAAATATATTTAATATTATTATCTTCCAAAAAAAAAACAACAACAACAATAGTACTACAAGGTGGAATAATTGTGCACATATATCATTCATTCATGGACACGGTTATGTAAAGTACAGATTAGCCCTGTGCTGATTATTCTTCCTGATGCATAAATTTTCTTTTCTTTCTGTTTTTTTTTTCCTTTCTCTTCCTTGGAGATGGCCGTGGATTTCTGGCTTCTTCATCACCCGAATTCCCGCCACAGATGGGGGAGCTTGGTGCTAACTACGCCATACAACCACAGACCGTAACCCTGATCAAAAGTGGTCAGCATGATTCTTGGTGTCATCCATTACCGTGGGAGATGCAAGTGGCAGTGGACGAGTAGGATTCTTGCAGGCAGATTGATGAGCAGCTTGATTCTTCTTATTCATCAACCTGTACCAAGGCATTGAGAGTAAGTTGATAAAAAACGGAGAACTGGAGAAACTCCCCATACCGTTTGGCTGTTGACCTTCCCTTTCGTCGCCCTTTGTTTTTTAACAGGTAAAACGCGTTGAATCCTCGCAGTTCCGCCAGGACACTGCACTGGGGGGGGCGGGCTCAAAGCGCTATTAGCCTTCCTTGCCATACCGTATCATTACACACAGCTCGGTTGTTTTTGGTTAACTATACTGCGTATAGGTGGTGCCCAAACGGCGTCTCAGGATGGATCCATCTCCAGTTTCATTTAGCTTCACAGTTCCCTTTTTATCGAATCACGCACCATATCAGAACGAACAACTGTGATCCTTTAACATGAGTTAGGTGGCTACAGTGAGGGGGGATTGACAAGAGCGCCGCTTGGGATGGCTGCTGTCGCATTCAAAGCTCGACCGTTTTTCATCTGCAGACTGTTTCTACATCGATATTTATTCATGCGAACAAAACCCACCAGGCTGCCCGCCGGATGACAGCCACTCTCTTGCTCTCAAAATACGACTGGCTTGCAGAAAAATCAAATCGTCCACAAGTTGAAGGAGTTAACTTGTCCATATCCGAGACTAAGGGCGACTAGCCCACATTGGTGGGCCTGCACCTCTGACCCATCCCCGCTCTTCCCTCACCCACCACCTTCCAGGTTAAATCGCCCAGGATAAACAATCCTGTCATCCAATCCCATTCCTAACTCCAGAAACTATCCTCCTTCAAACAGGCTAAGGGAACCAAGAAACAATGGAAGACATCACACAGGCTCAGGCTGAACCATGTCAAGCACAATCAGCTTTCTCCTAGGAAGCCCTCTGGGCAAATATTCTCAATACTTCTCAACCAGCCTCACACTCCTCTTGCGTGAAACATCATCGCAGGGACAAGTCAGAAATAAGGTTTTGTGCTTTCCATCTGTCGGCGCCAGGAGAACCTTTGGAACACAGCTTTCTCCTCTTTTTATCCACACCGACGTTGTTGGTAGTTTTCCACAAAACACTTCCGATTTTTATCGAGCGAGTCAAGTCCACCTCTGCTCCTCGGCAAAGTCTCGGGAGGTGATTGATCACAGGCCATGCACAGTAGTGCATTTTAAAAAAAATTGATTTCAGTAGACAGGAAAAGAAATCCGCTCAGATCCACCTCGGCTCTACAGACTACGTCATTCTGCTTTTCTTCGCCTGTGTCCTAAAATATTATCCCAAAAAGCGATTCGAAAACCATCAACCGAAACAATATCAGTGACACCAGCCGCCAGAATCAAAAGCCTAAGCATAAGCAAAGCAAAGCAAGCTGACCACCAAGCAGTCTATGCACGAGATGTATGTCCGTTGATCTAAAAAGCATAGAGATCTGTCTGTCGTGACGATCACTCTTTTCCGGCCCAGCCAGATGTTCAGGGAGCCTTTGTCGATCTTGGTCCTTACCAGCCTTGCGGAGTGCATAGGCTAAAAATTTGGAAAGCTCGGTCAAACAATAACCTCTACGCTGCGGGCTTCGATGATTTTGGGGATCTGTATTGTCCATCATCAAAATTTGGATATCCTCAAGGTTTGTTGGACCCCGCAGGTATGTAGCACAAAGGAACTATTTTCCATATGTTGTACTACAAACATAAAATGTATCCAGGTATAGTACATCTATCGCTCATTCTTTTTCCGTTTTTCCAAAACATTTTGAAAAATATATATATATAAACTGAAAACACAAAATTGCCTGCCCAAACATGCACGATTGTAGAAAGTGTCACCCGAAAAGTAGCCGTAAAATGTCTCATCTTCATTGGACCAATCGCCAATGAGAGAATCCCAACAACCGCACAGAGCATATTGAATTTTTTTTTTTTGTCCTTTCCCCGCCTTGCTCCCCCTAAAAATATTCGCATCGCTAGGCAGTCCTTTTCAACCGTCAACTGCAGCCTGCAGCCACACCAGATGCGCTTGCATATGGATCTCTCCCCATTGACGTCGCCCATCACAGCCCGCCAAGCCCCTGATTCAGGTACTGGAATGGCCCTTCGGCTAGTAGAACAGCATGTCATAAGCCATTTCTCCATGGTGATCAGTGATCGTCAGCTGTCATATTGTGAAGATCTCCTTGAATCGGAATGGTAGAAGGTATGTACTATGTATGTGGGAGGAGTCTGTACCTGTGTGTACATACATGTTGCACATATTATTGCTTATTAGCCCTGTGTTACCAACTGACTGTTTGTTGCCAGGTGTGCTTTGGTTAACTGTTGACTGATGTGTGGGTGCTTGTTTTGTAGGGCTGCATATTAATATTAAGAAATTTTTGTTTCATAATGTGTATAGATAGAGTCACTCTGTATGTAGACTATACATAATTGCCGCCCCCCCCCCCCCTCTTTCGCCCGCTTCAAGATGCAGAGTAGACCTGAACAGCACCTATTTATATGCATATCGATCATACAGTTGCTTGGGAAGAACGTAGATGAATAGGCTTCAGAGAAATCCTCAATGCTGGATGGCGTTCGGCATTGAACCTATTTTCTATTTCTGCGCCTCTTGACACCCTCATCTACAGATACCAACCCGTCCTTTGGAGTATTCACGGCGAGTCAACAAAGCTGTAGATACACCATGAACAAGGGTGGACGTTCACATTAAATAGCAATAATGGTTACCTAAAAGTAGTGTTCGCTTCCTGCAGTGCTACGTACAGTATTGATACAAAGAGTCCATTATGCGAGACCACAGCCAGCTACCTATATACAGATGCCTGCAGGATGAGTACTCAAAGCCTAAAATGTCCATTCCCATACTGATATCCCGATTTCCCATACATATACAGCTGTTAGGAGGTATTAATGGACTGAAATCGATGTTGCCAAAAGGTTGAAAAACCCACTACAGGGTTATGCGTCCAAATGGGAAAAAGGGCATGTAGTCAAAAGGCGGAGTCAAAAGGCGGTTTTGAGTTATTTCAATCATGGTTTGCTAGGTGGGGAAAGTCACTTGGATACCCTACAAGGAAGCAAATGGAGGGGCGTTTCCAACTTGGTCGTTTACTGTTCGTTCTTGTCACGGCTGTAAATGAAGCATGCGGTGTTGCTGCGCAGGCGAATCGGTCGTTATTTCTATGCATGAACTGCTGCTCGTACTGGCGGCTCGAGAGGGTGTGAAACCCGGTAAAGGTGAGCAACAACTATGCTCGCTGATCCGATATCGCTAAGAAACATCGCTGGAGGAAATATCAATTGATTTCGCAATGGAGGTGAAGGATCTAAAGTTACTACTGACAATCATAGTCTGCCGGAGGTGAAAGCAGAAAGAAAAAAGGCAGACGATTCGAAAACCGGAGAGAAAGTGATTGCAGCAAGATGGGTTCACTTAAGGGAACGGACTGTACATGTACATGCTTGCGCCTAATTCCTATTCAGTTGCTTATTGCTATGACTTTCGACCGTAACATCATCCCTTTCGCCTTAGATCGAGAATTCTCGAGAGCTGAACCACTCCTTTCTGGCCCCAACCCCCGACCCCGTGCTGAACATCTGGGCGAACGTCAACATACCAGGACCAAGCTCGTCGATCCATTTCGCTTTTGCTAAGCACACATGCCCAAGACTGGCAGAGGAGATCAATTGCACCAAGTAAAAGTGCAAGGCTTCTTTCCTTTTCAGACATCGAATCTGAAGAGGGTTTCTTCTTCTTCGCTTTCCCGATGCTCGGATCGGCTGCCTTCTGTAACGTAAATGATCTCAATAAATACTCGCGGGCTGGCTCTGGTCTGTGAATTGGGAGTACTGAGCTGATCTGGCGCGGGCCCGGGGTGTTTGCATTCGATCTTTTCATAGCTTCTGGATCTAAGCCCCACAGGGCAGGCTTTTCTTCCGAAACTCCTAGGCCGGGGTTTTCACTGCTCTCCTGCTCTAGTTTCTCCACAATAGAAGTGATCTCGGCGCTCTGTTCCGACGGGGATTCTTCTTGCCAGTTGTAACCCCATCGTTTTAACACGGGAATTTCTCTTCCGAGGACTTTCAAGATAGGCTGTCCCTGTGCCCATCCTTCGTCTTCTGCGCTTTTTCCTGGCTCGATTCCGAGGCTAACAGCTTTTGATCGACTGTTGGCACTGACGACTGCTTGGGCCAGGCTCAGCCTGCTAGATAAAGGCTGTTCTGGCATGGTATATTTCAACAACACGACTGCAAATGCCAGGACAAGAGGTGCCCGATTCGTAATAAGGACAGCTGAAGATATCTCTTCTATGTTGGACGACAATGGGAGGGTTAGTGCCGACTCGAGTAGAGAGGGAGATGACGTTTCCGAGGTTAAACTGGTCATTTTAGATTTTTTCACAGGTGAACCAGTGCCGTCGGCCTCGCGGACACGCTTCTTAGTCACTCTCCTGGCAGCACTCAAGACCTGTTTTGCAAGTTGTTCCTCTCCCAAAACGGAGCGAAGCGATGCAAGATCGTTCTTTAGGATATCATCCGGGCTAAGCAAGCTTAAGGTGTTAGCTAGCGTCGGCGACGAAAAGTAGTATGTTTATGAAACATATGTTATGTGCTCTGCATACGTGAGTATATTAGCCTTTTGGAGTGCATTCGCCTTTGTAATTGCCAGGGCCAGGGGTAGCTTTGAATCTTGGGAAAGGAAGCGTAGCAACGCTTGGATTTGTGATGGAGTAGTCATCTTCAACCATTAATTCGGGACGGCTTTCAGTTCCAGCACGTTAATTTAGATGTCTTTGTTGCAGAAATTCTTGAACCTGATTTATATAGAGGTATCTCTCTGCTCTCTTGGGCGAGGTTTGGCTGAGCTGCGGGAGTGGTTTGGCGCTTATTTAGCGCCACAGGAACTGGCAAGCCTAGCCGAACCACACCCTTCAAGCTCATCGCCAACCGCATCGTAAAGAGCTCTGCTCTGAGCTTTGAACAGCGAACGACGCAAACGTTTTTAGTACCATAATTGGGCTACGTAGCCCGCATTACAAAATGTCGGAAGATTCGAAAGTGAAAGGTTTTCCCGACCTATCGTCCAAACTGTCCGCTCCAGCGAAAAAATCCTTATTCGAGCGCCAAAAAGCCGAAGCCGAAGCCAAACGTGCAAGAGAAAAAGCAGAGACTGAGGCAGTTTACGAGGATTTCGTCAAGTCATTCCAGAATGATGCTGATAGCTCTACGGGCCCTAGCGCTAGCAGCAGAATAGGCTCTTATGGACGTGGAGGTGGCGTACATTCGGGAGGCCCCATCGCCCCTTCAAAGCGACATTTCACGTCAAGCACGATGAGGTCTGGACCCGACCACCTAGGAGGTCCGCATTCTTTTGGTTCGAGAAAACGTCCGTTTGAGGCGATACAACCATCTCATAAAGAGAGAGACTCGGCGCATGGTTCTTTTGGTTTTGAAAGCTCCCCAGCTACCCATGTTGATGCAGCCGCAGTATTTCAGGCTTCCGATGACGAGGAGGATAAACTTGCAGACAAGAAAGAGGCGGAAAGGGCTGCAGCTAAACCCACCCTTCATCTTTCATCGTTGCCACCAGGAACGTCTCCGGCAGTCGTCAAGGCCCTTGTATCGCACGCGCTTGTGGTAGATAACGTTAAGATTTTACCCTCAACCCCCCAAGGAACTGGAGAACGACGAGTATGGTCTGCGATTGTCACTCTGGCGAAAGAAACGGCTGCTACCGAGATGGATACTCTTGTCAGCTCTTTGCAGAACAAATATCTTGGATGGGGTCATTATCTGTCGATCTCACGACACCTCTCTTCGGCTGCCATCAACTCCACCATGCCAGTTATGAGTGGATCAACTACTTCGACTTCCAAGCCATTCGGAGCACGGCCAATAAACCAAGGTCTAGGGGCGCATTTTGGTCGTGGTGGCCCGGCTGGTGGTCATCGTGGAGGCTTTGCGCCGCCATCATCGTACGGACAAGGTTATGGTGGTAGAGGTGCATCTACCCTTCAGGTCGAGGTCAAACCTCCATCAGATCTGAAGCAACTAAAACTTATCCACAAGACCCTGGAGAATCTCTTAACATACGGTCCCGAGTTTGAGGCACTCCTGATGAGTCGGACCGAAGTCCAGAAAGACGAAAAATGGGCTTGGATATGGGATTCAAGAAGCCCAGGCGGTGTATGGTACAGGTGGAAGTTGTGGGATATCTTGACGGGCGCAATGAGAGCTAGAGAAAGACACTCGAGAATGCGGCCTACCCCTACCTCTGTCTTCGAAAGCGGCCCTGTTTGGGTACCCCCTGAAAAACATTTACAATTTGAATACGTTACAAAAATGGAGGAGTTCATATCTGATGAAGACTATGATTCTTCAGAGGAGGATGACTCCGACAGAGAGGATGAAAGGCGTCTCGACTCTGGGACCCAAGAGAGCAATACCGACGGTGCCGGTCACTTGAACCCTCTTCAAAAAGCAAAACTCGCACATTTGCTCGCAAAACTCCCTACTACCAATTCGAAGTTGCGAAGAGGTGATGTCGCTCGGATCACTTCCTTTGCGATTAGACATGCCGGACGTGGTGCTGATGAAGTAGTGGATATGATCGTTTCTAATATTACTAGCCCGCTTGCTTTTACCAATGCTAACCCAGAACGCCAACGACGGGAGACAGAACTTCGTGGCGGGAAACCTGACGATGGTGATGAGGCAAACTCTGGGGAGCATGAAAACCAAACGGCCCAGTCTTTAACGAAAAAATCATCTAAAGAGAACCTAGATACTTCGGCCGCTAAGCTAGTAGGCTTGTACCTGATCTCTGATATCCTATCTTCGTCGTCTACAAGTGGGGTCCGGCATGCCTGGAGATATCGACAGCTATTCGAATCATCTCTAAAAACACATAAAATTTTCGAACATCTTGGCCGCCTGGAAAAGGAGCTCGGGTGGGGTAGACTGAAGATTGAAAAATGGAGAAGAAGTATTAGCAGCCTTTTAAGTCTATGGGAAGGCTGGTGTGTTTTCCCTCAATCAAGCCAAGAACACTTCGTCCGAGTATTTGAAAAGCCGCCCCTTACGGAGAAAGAGAAGCTAGAAGAACAGAAGCGTGCCGAAGCAGAGAAGGCGGCAGGTGTATTTGGCAGCAAAGGAAAGAGTAGATGGAGAACGGTCGAAGACGATGCCAATGGACCTGCTGTAGATTCAAACAACGCAGCAGACGTTCTGGAAGGCGAGAAAATGGATGTTGATAATGATGGTGGTGTACCTATGCCCGATGACGGGGACGTTGATGGGGAGCCTATGGATGATGACATCGACGGCGTCCCAATGGAGGACAGCGATTTGGAAGATTTGGAAGCTAAGGAGCTGGAAGAAAATGGCATGGATGGGGACGGACACCAAGCCCTTCAAGGTGTCTCTTCGTTCGGGTCAGGCGATCAAATTGGTGATGCCGGTCACAGTCAGCATGCTGAGCATGACGCCCAACCAGCCCCACGGCGTCGTCGACCCAAGGCAGAGGATATGTTTGCGGATTCTGATTCCAATTAATGGCCATTATTGTTTGCCCATTTTGTGCTTGAGTTTCTTGAGTGTTTCCTTGGCGTCTCATGTTTCTGTTCACTGTGGTCTAATGATTGATACCCAATGCATCCTATTTCAGGCTGCCACACTCCATGTATCTCATATATGCGATTTATAATACTGCAGGACTATGCGACGATGTATTTTTATTTCAATATTTAATACGTATGCTCCCCAAAAATCTTGCGAGTGTGAACATTCTTGCTCGGCCGTATCTATTTGGTTCCCGCGTATCTCGTAATGCCAAGCTAACCCCTTTTTAGTCATGTTTGTTTTCGCTTGAAAGCAAATATTCCCCCCCTCCCGCCGAATAAAAACCCCACTGCAACTCTATTCTTCGGAAGGCAATTTCAACCATCCATCATCGACAGAGATTCAACCACATAGGCGTGATACAGAGGAGTTTTCCGATCGATCCTAGACAAGATGGCGGGTAAGTTTATTACTTTTCACGCTGCTGGTTTCTTCACTAGTAGCTTCCTACCCCTCTTTGATCCCTCTACTTGAGGGTATTCTTCCCATGTTCCTGTCTGCTTCGGATAGCTGGTAACATTATCGCTGACGCAAATGTCTTTACTTAGGCTATCAAGAAGTTGCTGGTATTTCAGACCCGCCCTTCTCTAATCTTCCTTTCCTATTACTCGAATATATTTGGCCAGGGGATACTGGAAGCGTTTATCTAACCACCAAGTTATCCGAGTAGAGCAATTCGTCAAGTTTTATTATGACACTTTTGACAGTGACGAACGTCAAGAGCTCTCCTCTCTTTACGTATGTGGTGAACCTCAGATAATGACCCGTGGAGGACTGGTGGCTGATGATAAGTATAACAGCGTGAAAAATCAATGTTGACTTTTGAAAACTCCTGTGTCGAAGGCGCCGACGCTATCATGGAAAAGCTTATGGTATGTACGCTGCAAAGGCCAGAATGACCTTCTCATCCTCGAAATTTTGCTGAAATTGGAGATATAGGGCCTGCCATTTCAAACAGTTAAACACGCGCAGTCGACAATTGATGCTCAACCAACCGAGGAGGGCGGCGTTGTGGTCCTTGTGATCGGGGCTCTGATAGTGAGCTTAGACTTTGTCCTTTTCTTGCTTATCTCCTCGCTCGTTGCTGATGCGGAAGAAACGTGCGAAATTATAGGTTGATGAAGAACAAAAGCCAATGAACTATTCGCAACTCTTCCATCTCCGCCGTGATGAAATGGGAAACTATTATGTCTTCAATGATGTTTTTAGACTTGTCTATCCTCAATGAACGTTGAACCAACCGAGCTATACTCAACATCGGCTGCGGAGCGCGTGAGGGATAGTTGGAGGTGTGGAAACTTCGACGCCACCGAGAATTCAATGATATATAGCTGGTGTATATCGGAAATATGGTTAACGCAGATGCCCAACGTCTCCTACCACAACAAGAAAGCATACGGTTACCCATCTCGCTTGTGGATAATATCCATTTCTATTTTCTTTAGATTACGGGAAATGGGCGCAAATAATAGCGAATGCCTAAAGCAAGTCATCGTATCGTTTATTAGTTCCTGGCTCCTGATTAGAAAGAGGCCCTGTCACCGTTCCAATGGAATCCAGCCCCTTTTCCTTCATGTATGAGTACTACTTGGGGCAGCAAATCCTACATGTTTTGTTAGACACCCCTATGTGAAGCAGTTAACTAGTAGACTCTAGCCACAGCTGCAAGCTTAATCATCTGGTCTAGGAATCATTGCAACCTCTAACTATCTAATTCGTGAAAATACGCATGTATCTGGGTGGCGTGGCAGTGAATGATAGGGCTGACGACTCAGAGGGCACAATTTTATCCAGCAGCCTAGCGCCAAGTTATGCGCCGTAGCAACGGGCAAGACAAAGTCTTGGCATCCCAAAACAGAATTTAGAACAAGGTGACCTTATCAAGCATTCGTCTCACCTCTCCGTACATTGAATTCCTTTCACGGTGACGAACTCCTCCTGCCACCCGGATCCTGCTCTACTTCTCCAACTATATACGGACCTATTTCGTGAATCAAAGGGAGCCGAGTTGAAACAACTTCCTGGACAACCTGCTTTGTTCCTCCGGCTTGCCCACTACCACCTGCCATAATTTACAAACAATCCCAAATCAATACAGCACAAGTCCTGACTGTCGCACCTTGCGCTTAGCTTCCTCTTCCAATCCTGATATAGTGAGTCTTCCGGTGCGTATTGAACGAGCGACCTCAAATTAGCTGCTCCCTAGCTTGTTCACGGTTCTGTGTTATTCTCAGCGGAGAAGCCCCATCCTAGCCAACTTCTATCTAACACAAATCGTCAGCTTCTAGTCGAACGGCCTATTGCAACAGCGTTCTCGCCATCCCAGTCAGTTCCGAATCGCTATTTTCCAAGGTATTTGTTACGCCTTAGCTGAATTCCGAAGCTTTTACAGCAAGCCGAAGTAAAAGAAATCAATACCATCGACAGTCAACTTCCGGCCTTTCCCGGCCTAGCTGTGTACGTTTATCGAAAATGTCGCTCGCGGAAGAGTTCAAATCAAGGAATTTTAGTAAGTTCCTTCCGAATTATTTTCCTGTGGCATGACAATGGGATGGCGAAAACTAACTCCATCCAGGCATATATGGACAATGGTTAGTGCTTAAATCCTCTCGGGAAGTGTTACTCTTATCGATGTGCGGTATACCTGCTTGCATGTTATGTATGCTACTACGTGGGAAACGTCGAAATGCAGGAGGACCTTGAAATTCCTGGTCTATTTTTGCGGTTAAAGGACATGCCCATATCGATGAGTGGATTGTCACTGGCTCATTTCGCTTTGTGGTTGTTTGAGGTTGCCTAGACTGCAAACTAACCCCGTTGCAAATAGGACCGGCGTTCTATGCATAATCCTATGTTTCGCGCTAGGAATTGCAAATATATTTCATAAAGTTATAGCATTCAGCATAATTTGCCTGTAAGTTTTGTTGCGATATTGACCCTTTCCAATGGTTTTCCGTTTGCTTAACATGACCATATAGAGCCTCGTCCTTTGTCATAGTCTTCGTTGAAATTCCTCTTCTTCTGCGAATTTGCCCGACGTCATCTAAATTCGATTCCTTTATCAAACGCTTCACGACGAACTACATGCGAGCTCTGATGTACGTCATCCTTGCCGTTGTTCAGTGGCTGAGCTTAATCATAGGCACGTCCAGCCTCATCGCTGCTGCTGTAGTTCTCTCGATAGCAGCCATTTTTTATGGGCTAGCTGGAGTTACAAACCAAGAATTCATGGGCAGCAAGACGCTTGGTGGCCAGGGCGTTGCGCAGATGATTGTTTGAGAACGTGGAATTTCAGGGAACCGCGACGGCTTGGGTTCAACACGAACCGCACATACTAGAGTATGTAGTTTTTCAAAGAGTGAATGGAAGGTGGACCATGGTGCTTATCGCTATTGCTATTTTTTGAGTTTATGACGATCGACTGTTGGTATGTTTGTATTGTATGAGTCTGCTTGTTCAAACCGGACGAGGAATGGTTTTGGAATACGAATTGCAATCGGTTCCAAAGACCGTCGAACTTCTATGTTTATCGCTTTTATGCCCATGTTTTTTTTTTGCTTTCTTTTTGTCATGTTTGGGGCACCTGGCGTCTTGATACCTGTATTTTTGCTTAACGCTATTGTCCTCCAATATACATTACGTTTCAGATCCAGAGAAGTTATCACGTCCTTTCCACTAAATCTTCCGTTGTTTAAATTTGGGTTTAAGATACTCTCCGTTCTAACCGATGCTGTTCCCCTAATGTGTTTCCTACTGCGGTAAACTTTTAAACATGCGAGTGATAGGGGACGGCACCCCTGGCTCCGAAGAACAGGAAATGGTACTGCACAATTCACAATACCCAAGTCTTCCTCCTATCCTGATTTGGCTAAAGTAAGATAATTATTGTCTTCCTTTTCCAGGCACGGTGGTTCAGTGTAGTGTTTCCTTCGCCTGCACCCCTGCTTGCTAGAAATAAACTCACACGCCCGCTCAGCACGAGGTTAGGACCACCACCAGCCTTTACTGTCTACTTGATTAAGGCATCAGCGGTCACATGTCGCTATGTGAAGGATCGGATCTATCACTCGTTCTGGCAAACCACAAATTCCGATCATGATACCCCTCAGTGGTAACCAGAAACAAGTTAAAGATGAACTGTGGATACTCGCTAGTTCCACTGTCAATACTACAATTTGCGGCCCAATAAGCCGAATTTTGGGTGAAAGCTACTCACCCCCAAGCACAGAAAATTCTACACAACCGCTATTTCATTCTGAAATGGATAGAAATTCTTATTCAGGCTATTCACTACTATATACTCAATGCCAACGCCAACTCCAATCGATCATCTTGTTCTCTTCTCCACATGTTTTGAATCAAACCCTCCTCTTGGTTGTTCAAGCAAGATGTGACAGCCATCCACCGTGAGCTTCAGGATGACAGATGAAGCAGCAATGTGCCGCCCGCTGTGTTCTGCAAAATCTCAGTTGAGATGCGTGGGAGGGAACAACAGCATCAAGAAATTTTCAGAAAGGGCTATGGAAATTATATTATTATTCGAATGAGATCGATTCTGTTTTCGACATTAGTTCTTATCCTGCAATAAATTGTCCCGGAGTATGGCTGCTAAACGGATCATGCAAGGGCGGTTTGTCAGAAAAAGGTAACGGCGACGCTCACTTACTCGGTGGGAGAAAATTTAAATCGACCTTGATGAGCATCAATCGTCTAGATTGACCCGCTAACGCAATTGTGTTATCGTGTATAGCTGTTCGATAACCAGGAGCGTCGCGGTACTGCATGGGAATCCACATAATGTTTTCTAGCTCACGAACCACCCATGACGTTTGCACACAGAGTGGAACTACAGCGCGTGATAATTTGCCCTCCTTCCAATCGAATGCGGACAAGGGAAGCAGTCTAAGAGAATCAAATAACGAAGGTGATGGATTCGGCAACTCCGCGCCGCCTACGACTTCGCTATTCAGCAGGTCGAATTTTATTATGATTTGTTGAGTGTTTGCATCCCAAACTGTAACAGCACGAGGTGACTTCGAAATGATTGCCTTGGCATCAGAAGAGATGGTCATGGCCGAAATCGAACCAAATCCGCCCCTAATAAAGCCGGGTAGCTCGCCGGTTGTTAGATCCCAAATCATCACAGATGATGAATACATATAATCAGCGACCAGGAGACGACCGTCAAAGGAAAACGAAAGGTTCTGAACATTCTCTACATGCCCTCTGAGAACGCAACGTCGCTGCTTTTTCGTTAGGTCCCAAATAATGATAGGATGGTCTTTATATGCCGCCGCCAAGCTTTTCCCATCTGGTGAGAATGCGATTGTAGTAACCACCTTATCCCTTCGGCAAAGGCTGGCATATAATCCACCAGTCACCATATTCCAAAGATGTATGGTATCGTCATTTGTATAAGCCAAAAAATTGTTAAAAGGAGAGCATTCCACCTGATCGGGAAAACTTATAAAATCAGGGATTGCGAAAGTCGTCATGCTGGTTGACGGATCTCTTAACTCAGATGTCTCATCGCTCAAATAGGAGAGGAGAGAATGTCCATTGCCTATAAATTTCAGTTCTGTAATGTGAGTGTCGTTGATTTCAGGAATTCCGACATTTATCACATCCCAGAGCTTCACTGAATCATCCCAAGAGCTGGACGCAACAAGCTGGCCGTTTGGTGAAAACTTGACTGAGGAAACGTTAGATGTATGCCCCTGAAGAAGTCCACATAATCTTCTAGATTGTGGGTCGAAAAGCTTTACATATCTCCCTGATGGCGCCGCAAGTAGGCGACTGTCCGGAGAAAAAGTGACGTTTGTAATTTCCTGGGCGTTATCCTCAATGGAACCATAGAAAGACAAAGATTCTAGATCCCATATATTAATCGCTTCATTCGTTATACACGCAATCGATTGGCCATCTGGTGAAAATGTGAAAGGTGACAACGTGGATGAGTAGTCCGATTCGGCTTGCGTAAGAATCCCGTAGAGTGTCGCCGTGGCTGGATCCCATATCCTTACTGCTCCACCCGATGAAGATGCGATAAACCTTCCATCAGGCGAGAATGCCATAGCCAAGATACCGTGCGAATGAGTGAGCGTCCCGAGGGGATTGTACGTTTTCGCATCCCAAATTCGGACTTGATGGGTACCCATGTACCCGGCAATGAAGTCGCCATTTGGGGAGAACACTACTGCCGCCGAATCACTAAGTTTTTGAAATGTCCATATTTGACGTCGTTCCTCAACAAATAGGATTTTCGAGCAGCCTGTTTTTATGTTCCATATCCGGGTGTATCCGTCCTCGGATTTCGATGCAACTAACTCGCCATTGGGCGAAAATGCAACCGAATCAATAGGCGCCATATGGCCGCTAAGAGTGGAGCGCATAGCAACCCTCTTCACATCCCATAGTCTGATGTTATTATCAAAAGCTGACGTGCAAGCGAGGATTTTACCATCTAGCGACAGCGCCGCTATCCTGGAATATGGCCCGTATCCAAACAGTCTTTTTGAAATGTCCGGAAAAGCGCCGCGAAGGGCGCCAGTCGTGGTATCCCATGCTTTAGCCATGTCACCACCCGACGTAATAAGAAACTGCCCATCTGGGGAAAAGAACATTTGGTGGGATGCCCCCGAATGCTCAAGTGTCAACAAGGAAGGGTTCCAATCGTCCTCGGCTGAAACAACGTCCGCTATCCAGGGGAAACGGTGCTCCCAAAATTGCTGGCGGATTATGCTCTTTTTCGGGCTAAACACAAGAGCCGAAGCGTATATTTGCAACGGGGAAATTTCAATAGCGTGTCTGAAGTTCAGGACAAATCGCTTCATATCGTAAACTAAGGAGAACAACGACGAGTTGGTGTCGGATTTTGGCTTTGCCCGTCAGCTACTACGACACTCTGAAAATTTTGATTGAGGTTACCCACCATAACTAACGTCTCTAGAAGCCTAACCATGATTATTCCTTCCGACATAATCCCCATGAGGCTAAGACTTTCAATCCAATGAAGAAGGTGCTTCTGGAGGAAGATATGAACCTCTCCATTGTCGACGAGCTTGGTTTGGCTTTTGTCAAGATGACGAATCCAGTGTTTACAAGCATACTGAACACTTTGAGGAAGGAATTTTTCCACTGTACTCTTTTTCACGTCGGCAACGGGAGTCCCGGGGTGTCGAAGGTCGCATATATCTTGTTTTAGATGGTTTGACATGAGGTTGAGACATTTGCTTAGCAAACCACCATGTGCGACCTCTTCGTTGATATTGAATGCAGGGTTTGCACATCTTTCTTCGCTGAAGACAAAGTCTCGAAAAGAAAGGTGGAACAGTTGGATCGGCAAATTTTCATCGTCAGGAATATCCAACACAGAGTGAAGGGACTCGAGTATTTCTGCAATATCCGTTGATGTAAGGTCAAGTATCGAAGTCAGCGCAGATTTTGAAAGGGCCTCGACGAGGACAAGGATAGATCCAACGATTTGCTTGAACAGGCATGCCATATCTTCCTTGTCTTCGCCGCTGCCTTCATCGAGAACGTGATTTAAAATCTCTGAGTACATTCTGTCCAGCTCGCTGGTGGACGACGGGCTCATAGACTCTGTCTTGAGGAGTTCATTCATACGCTTTTCTGGAAAACGGGATTCGCCTATATACCGGCACACAGTCGCGGCATAAATGAAAAGCCGGTCAGCTTTTTGAACGAGAGTCTGGATACTCTCATCACCAGGCCAGCGTTTGTCGATACGTCGTTTACTTTTGACGTTCCCCAGTTCGTGTCTTAGGAAAATCGAGATATCGCTATCGATGACGGCTTTGGGGACTGAGTGAAGAGTAAGATCATGATGCACGATGTCGGGTAGTTCGCGGAAACTAGCATAGATTGATCGTTCAGGTCTGCTAGTCAGGAACACTTTCACCTGCAAAATTTCCAGCTCTCTTAACTCGGTTAGGAGCCGCAGGATTTCGCCAAGGTGTTCATCGCCTTCGCACTCATCAAGTGCGTCAAGAACAAAAACGAGAACAATGGGCAACAGCAACTTTCTATCTAACCTGAGGAGAGGCTGAAATATAAGTCTCTGCCACTGGTTATATAATGGCTGCTGGCCAATATCACCATGTTGTTCTATAACATCGCAAATGTCATTTTTCAAATCGGGCAAGGCCTCGGCTAGCTGGACAGCAATAGTCGTCAAAACTGCAGTGGCATCACCAAGATCTTTCTTACCCCTCGAGAAGAAAAAGCTTGCTCCAAGTCTCCCTTTTCCGTTGAAGTGATGGGCGATGGTACGAGCGAGGGTAGATTTGCCAGTCCCAGCAAGTCCTTTAATCCAAAACATGCATTCCTCACGATGGCCGTCTCCCCAGTGCTGAATTTCGCGGAGGATATCAACACGGGTGCCTTCTAGACATGTTGGAGGAGGTCGATCTGCCTTGGTATATGTATTAAACGCTGCATATTCCGCGCGATGCAGTTTTCCAAGCAATTGTGCCTGATTGATTTTCTGAAAGGAAGAGAAACCACATATTCAGCACAGGGTCGTGACGATGAGACACATAACAAGTCGACAGGATATATTTACCTCAACACTAGCTTTAGTATCGAGCAAGACGCTCAAGGAGTCATCCGCGTTGTTTCGAATAATAGCAACTTGCTCGCTTATCATTTTTAAAGCTCTGCTATCAAGTGTATCCAAAACTTTGCTGATGCCCTCCTCGGCGGCTTTTATGCTTTCTAGCAGACCCTGCCAATCATCGGCAATTACACAGTCTCTCAAGAATCGGAATAGCCCTGAACGTGTGTATTGCTGGGAGAGGCTTATTTGATATTTCAGTATCTGGGAGTAAATGCTGACTGCCTGGGCTCTGAAGGAGGCATTTAATTCCACCAGGTATTTTGGTGGGCTTTGTGAATGAATTAGCACATGTCGGGAATTTTACTTCAATAGGAGACAAGAAAGACACTAATGGCCAACAGTAGGAGATTTTTACCCTGAGCTTGAGGCTGCAAGCGTACATGCAAGGTTTTCACGATATGTGTCCTCCGTCACCTTACACCGAACCAGAAGTTCCGATATATATTCAAGACCCTCCATAGCGTCGTCATCTTGAGTGATTGGATTTGCAATGGCCTGCCAAATGCAACAATTAGCAAAGCAGAGAATGTCTCGGTATATGGTGACTTACTGGAAGAATAATCATTACTCCCGTCCATGCTAGGGCAGCGTGTGGCTCTACGGAGGCCACAGTGCCGATGTAACCCTTCACCGAAAGGATCGAGTGCACAACCTTTCTAACCTGATCTCTGATAACAACATCTTTTCCATGTATGGAAATTTTCATTTGCGAGTTTTCAATGTCCTGAAGCTTCGAATTCAGTAGTTTCTGCAGCTGGATCTCTCTATCTTCGCCTTCAGGTGCTAAATTTCCGTCACACGTTAGTTTATATTCTGATTTTTCAGAGAATAAACCTAAGGGGTCAAAATAAAATCATCCCGGATGGCTAATTGGTCTCTGCTCCCTTGTCTTTGTGTGTAAATGGTAGTTTCAATCACACATACCTCCCCGTTCCAAGTCTTGAATGGCAAAGAGGTCTCGCTCATAGGCGTCTACAAGCTTTGCATCTTCTTTTCGAAGCTCATTGTATGCTTCATCCCAGAGGCTATCCGAATTCGGGTCCTGGTTAGGCTTAGGAGCCTCGTTTTGTATGCTAACAGCCTCTAGAGTATGTTTCGAATTCAGGGAACTGGTTTCCCTTAAACTGTCTGAGTTTGCGAGGACTGTTGTGGACGCGGTAACGAAGACCGACGTGTTAGCCGGATCCAACTTTGGGATATGCGATTCTGGGGCCGTTTGCGCCTAGGTGGAGAGCACGTCAATATTACTCCCAAGTATAGGAGAGAATAAACTGACATCCACAACAGTTGTTGCATCTTTGGTAGTTGTTGCATTTTTGGTGATGTTAGCCCCGTGGGTTTTCCCCCAAAGGCGCTTCAGCCGAGCCCGGACAGGCATAACTTTCTCCTATCCGATAGATCGTTGTTGACAACGAAAAGACAAAATCCAACACTATCAAGGCCACTAGACAGTTAAAATCCAAGCCTGGACACACTAGTGGATGAACTTGGGCTCTCGACTCATGCTGAAAACGTGTTGCAACGCCGTCTTCTTTATATTGAAGTGCTTGATGAGGCAGTTTAGAAACACAGCCTTGTGTGAAACGTACTGGGCCGACATTGGCGCTTGATCACAGAGTGGCCTGGCGGGTTCGAGCTTGGGGGATGGTTATTGGACCTGAAGCCTACCCAGGAATGCGGGAGGCCCTGGTCTCGCATCAGGAACTGCATTTTGGCCGGGGGGTTATGGACCGAAGCAGGTTGGTGATTGGTACACGTGTGAGATTCGTGCGTTCCAAACACAAACAACCCTATGTATCAGTGCTTTGAATTTCCAAAAATTGGCGGTAATTTCGGTTGACTGGACACAATCGGTTTGTTCTGAATTATTTCTTGTCTTTGGCAGTAGGAACATTGGAAAAGAAGGTTCTTGGTTGCCCGTTCGCGCCCACTAACGGGGGCGGCTCGGCTCGCAGGGAAGCTAACCAAGATCAGAAAATTTAAGCCCAAAGGGCTGAGCCCACTGGCACCCTACCCTGCATAACTTTGGGCTGTGTGATTTGAAGCTCTGGCGGTTATTTGTTTCAGCCCTTTCCCCCATCGCCATGAAGTACTCCGTATTCTGATTCAGATAAGCCAAAACCAGTACTTCATGAGTTCTGAATCTAGTACAACATGAATTGGGGTGGCATGCCTGTAGAGAAACCGAGATTCCAAGAAATATCCCAGCCCCGAAGTCAACCATGCATGGGCGTCTAGTACCAATAAACAGTGTGTGTGACGTATGGCGCACAAAACGGCGACCAGATCGATTGATGGGATAAAAATATTTTCTTGAGGCACAGGCCGACAAAATTATTCTGTGCGAGCAGATGGCCTTTACATTGGCACAAGGAAAAAGGAGCTGGAATCAGTATAAGCAGAGGACGACGGATTCTTTCTTTGCCCTCCTTTCCTTGGCCAAACTGAGATGTCATTGACTGGATTGAACTCAGGATGGGGGCGAGCACTAGTTTTAGTTAATTTTAATTAAGAGTCACAGGCAGCGGAAACCCCACTAAGCGGCTCTACAAACCCACCTTTTAACGTGAGGCGTTTCTCGCTGGTTATGGCTGAGCAGCTCCAGACTTGACAGACCTCACCCCAACAGCGCACGAGCCGTCGAGGGTGTGTATCAAAATAATTTTGGCCGGAGACTTATCATCGGCTGGCCCTAGAGTCTGGTGGCAAGGGAAGGATTTTCAATACCGCTCGACGCCTCATGTAGGCTGTTAATGTCCTTCCAAGATGTGGGTGGATGTTACCCTTCTCAGTGGGGAAAGAGAAGGGAGATCATCTCCCTCTAATGCTGCGTAGATGTTATCATGAACAGCACCCCAACTACAACAGGAACGATAGGAAGAAAGCATGGCCAAATGGCGGCAAGGGAACTTTTACATACTGGAGGAGAAAACCCCTGACAATATTCATTCAAGCCTCTTCAAAACCAGACTATGCCATGACTCAAAATTCAATGTCTCTGATGTCTTCATTTGGGAATTGTATCAGAAATGCACATGTTCTGTACAGTACTGTGCATAATGATCTGCCATTCTTTCATGAAAATAACAGATAACAAGTGAGCTACATTCGAAGACTAAGTCAGTAAATCATCTTGTGAGCATGATAGGAACTTACAAACCAGGAAAATACTGGGCTTGAAGAGAGGCAATATTAACAGACTCATTATGTTCTCAATTCCTTGGTTTGATGCTTCGATCAAGATGTTGTGGTAAAATAAAATAAAAAAAGACCCCGGGGAGTGACAAACAGGGCTGATAAGGCATATGTGGCTGGTGAATGTATGCGCCACAATTACCTGGCAGGTCGTCTGTGGCTTATGAAGCTCCAAAAGTCCTCCAAGGCTGTTTCCCAAAATGCGGTTCCACAAGGTGTCTGTCTATCGGGTGCCAGCTACTGGAATTTCATCGTCTTTTGACATCTCTACCGACCCCCCACGGCCTGCCAATTCCCCCTGACAGTCAGCATAAGGCCCAATGCCGAGGAAACTATTTAGCAGGGAGAGCCAGTCATGTAACTGCCTCCTCAGTGACTCACAGCGCCCAGATGAATGACCCTGAGGCTCCTGCATCTGTCTTGGCCGCTAGCGTTGTTCCGCTCCGCGATAATATGCGGAGACAGCAAGCGTCCAAGCGACGGGATCGTGGCATGCTCGATTGCTTAGCTGCCTGGCGCTCCTTGCACCAAGTGCCTGATGTCTGACGGGCCGTGGGTTTCCTCAGCTGCGGTCTGTCCAGTTGGCTCGCTCGTGAGTCAATTGCGGCTTGCTGCCTGCCAACTAGAGGAAACCTCAACAGCAGGCTCTATGTTGTTTATGAGTGAAATAAATATCAGCTACTTTCCCGTATCCATTTCGACTCCTTTGGCTCCTAACTTCTCTCCCCTTGACTGGGTTTCTCTCATACTCCTCCACAGGCAAGAGCCTGAGCTAGCTTTGTCAAAAATTCTCTCCGCGACTCTTTCCACTTGGGATTCGATCACATAAAATATATTCTCTCCACCTCCCATTCTTTTTCTGCTTTAGTCAGAGTAATATTGCAGCCTCAATCATGGGCTGTTCCAATTCCACTCAAGCGGGCGAGGATCCCGACGCCGAACGAACCGTGGTCAAATCACTGGAGCACTATCAGATCGGCAAGGCCTCAACAAACTCCAGCCTTCTACCAGATTTCCAAACACTCGAAACCACTACACAAACAGGACTTCCCCTAGCGACGGATTCAGCAGTGGATACGGAATTTTCCCTGGACGCGTTTTCCGAGAACGAGCGGGGATTCGATGTTACAATGCTAGAAATAGCAAGCGAAATATTTACTGAGCTATATGGAAACCCAGATTTTGCTCCCGGCATGTTCTTGGAGGAGGAAACGGAGTTCGATGTTGCGATGATGGGAATAGCTGACGAAATATTCTCGGAGCAGTATGGGGAGCAGTATGAAAACCCAGAGATTCCTGCAGCAGTCTATCCTCCGGTTGCCATTCCCCAGGAGTGCTCCATTTGTTACCAGGCTGTTCTCGATGAGGTAGCCTTGTCTTCCCCGTGCAAATCGTGTACTACTCGTACCTGCAGAATTTGCATTCGGGAAATGTTCATCTCGGCCTGCAACGATGAGTCGCGTATGCCGCCACGTTGTTGCGGCCCTTTAAATATCGGTGCCGCTATCTCGGTTCTTACTCCAGACGAATTAGAGACGTTCAAAAGCAAACATGAGGAATGGGCGACCGCCAACCGTGTCTACTGCCCTGTCCCTACATGTTCTGCGTTCATTCCTTACAGGCTTTTCCCCCCTGATTACCGCCCTACTTCTACTTCTATAAATCTGGCCAAGCCGAAAGCGGACGAGAACCTCCCAGTGCCTCCCAGCCCAACGCAACTGCAAACCCCACCACCAACACCTCCAACCTCGACTACACCACCACCTCCAGAACCCCCATCAATCCCGTGCCCCGGCTGTTCTATTGGGATCTGCTGCAAGTGCAAACAGCTTGCGCACCAGGGCACGCTGTGTCGTGAAGATGCGGGCGAGCTGGATCCAGAACTAGCCGTGCTATTGAAAAAATGGAAAATCAAAAGATGCCCTAAATGCCGAGGAGCAGTACGATTAATGTATGGCTGTAGCCATATGGCTTGCAGATGCGGTGATCAATGGTGCTGGCACTGTACACAGCCTATCGATGTGTGTCAAACACATGGCTGCACCTACGACGGTTCTGACGACGAGGGCGAGCCCTATGATTCTGATTTGGACGAACGCGACAACGACAACGAGAATGAAAATAGAAATGATGAAGGGAACAATCAATCCCTTCCAGAGGACCGAGACCTAGACCGCGGCACTAGAGAGCGTTGGGAAACTGGAGACTTTTTTTTCGGTGAAGAGCCCGTTGGCCAAAATTATGACCCTTTTGATTGCTACCACACCTGGATCAAAGCCACCACTACAGATGTAAACCCGAACCTGAATTTTGCCTGTGAGAAATGCTGGAATCATATCTCTCCCCGGCCATTTACATATCCCGAAGTGGTAGAATTGATGGAGCATGGATTCATTCCCGGAAAGTCGGTCGCGGATGGTGGAAACCAGGAGAGCTCTAGCCTGAGGCTTTTTATGTGCACTCGATGTTCCATAATGCTCTGCGATAATTGCCGGGACGAGGACACAGCGAAAAAGGTTGCTGGGAAGACATGGAAATGGGCCTGATTAGATTCATGAAATACTCAATATGGCGTTGATGCTATCACGACAATTTTGGCGTTTTGATAAGGTGACTATGCAAATATTTCTGTTCTCCTTTTTCATGCATTTTTCTAGCATTTCGCAGCGGAGCGTTTTATTTTTTTTTCTTCTTTCTTTTAGTTTTCTTTATTTTTAACAATTTTCGTGCCTTTTTCTTAATCTACTTGTTCCATTCCATTCATTTCCCCTTTCTTGTTTAACGTTATGACGAGCATTTTGTGTACTTCATTTACGCCCTCTATCCCTTTTACACATCCTTTCCACCTTCCTTTCCACTTTTTCTTTTTATATTTTGTCCTGTGGATTAGACACTGCGGACAACTTTATTTTTGTAGCATTTTTACATACCAACTTCCACCGTACATAGAGAGGTGCAGTGCATTTCAATGGTATAACTGGCGATCACAAGGCATTTGAATACTTTGTTGATCGAATACTTTTCCTCATCCAATATTTAAATCAACAATAAGTTGGTCCTGTTGATTAGGCGGGCTTAAATATATCTACATAGTAGGCCGGCAAGGGGAGCTGGCGGGGGCTGGGCTCAAATATATCACGTGGAGGATTAGCTGCCCGATTATATCATCGATGTCCAAAGTCCGAATCATTCCACCATTGGTGTAGAGGAACGACGGAAGACTTCAATCCTCAATTGAGCTTGCGACACGAAATATCATCAATCAGCAGCTAGCACAACACCGTCGCCAAGATGAATATACCGTCCTCTTCCCTCCATACTCCCTTCCGCCGCTCCGCCTTTCAATGCATTCGTCAAACACAGCGGTCAACCCGCGTACCACTCCGCCATGCCCAGCAACAGCAGTGTCGCCATGTATCTGCAGGGGCCCCAACCCCCGTGTCACGGTTTTCCGTGAACCCCCAACGCAGAGCTGGCGCTCAGGATCCCACGAACCCTGTCCAACGATATCAGCGCAGCATAGCCCTTTGCGCTGCGGGCATTGTCGTCTCTGCACTTGGCATGTACGCTATCATTAATTCATCAGGATTGGAGAAGAATGTTCAGAACGACAAAAAGGACCTACAATCGCCATCCCCATCAGATAGAGGCTATGACCGAGGCAAGATTATCAAACTTGAGGGTCCCCCCGGTCTAGGAGACAACCCAACAACGACCATAATCGACGGCATCGAGCAAATTCCCACAGAGAATTCCACAATTCCTACTTTCCCCAAAACCATCAAACTCCCTGTCGGTGCCTCTCAAGCCCTGCCCGCAGGTGGACGAGCGGGCGATGAGTTCCCTCCTAACACCAAGATGGAAGAATACACCTTACTCGGCCTAGGCATCCGCTCCGTCTCCTTCCTCAGCATCCAAGTCTACGTCGTGGGTCTCTACATTGCCAACTCAGACATCGCAGCGCTACAACAGCATCTCATCAGACGAGCTGCGACGCCCGTAACCTCCTCTGCAGTCAATGGAAATGCCGTGGTGGCCACTTCACTCGTTCCCGGCGAACGAGAGGCGCTGAAACAGATGCTACTGGACCCGGAGCAGGGACAGGAGGTCTGGAACGAGATCCTCAGAGATACTGGGGTCCGCACCGCGTTACGCATTGTGCCTACGAGAAATACGGATTTCCTGCATCTGAGGGATGGATGGGTGCGTGCAATCACAGCGCAGGCGCAGACTGCCAATGCACGGGCGCGGGAGGTTGCGGCGAAGCAGGGTTCGACGATACCAACCGGCGCCGTGGTGACTTCTGAGTTTGAGGATGATAGCTTTGGCACCTCGCTTAATGACTTTAAGTCGCTGTTTGGCGGCGGGGCAAGGAAGAATGTGCCCAAGGGCCAGGTTCTGTACCTGCTCCGGAATAAAGTCGGGGGCCTGGAGACGATGCTCGATGCTGGGAATGGGAAGCCGCTGGTTTGGCTGGGCGCGATGCAGGATGAGCGGGTAAGCCGGTTGTTGTGGATGGCGTACCTGGCCGGGAAGAAAGTGGCAAGCGAGGGGGCGAGGAATAGTGTGGTTGAAGGTGTTATCGGGGTTGTAGGGAGGCCGGTTGGGACTGTCGAGCAAAGGGTTGCTTGACGGTATGATTAAGTGCGAGCTGTAACAATATTAAATTTGTTGTGCTTTCCTGTCTACTATGATGTAGATTTGGATTAAAAATTCGGCATTCCGTCTTGCCAAAGTTTTTTGGGTTTAAGAGCATTGTATTATATTTCTTGTTGATATTTTTGTCCCTCTGTACCACTGCAAAAATTAGACGATCTTCGCTAACTAGACGCCATTCCCGTTCATTTATTAATAAGATAATGATTGATATCACTGCAGAGTTGTTAATATTTACTAATAAAATAATAATTATTTATCTGCAGATACCTATTGGGATTTTTTTTTCTTTCTATTTTCATTAATTCCAGTCATAGCAGCTCAAGGTATTTTACAAAAACCAAAGCAAAAACAAACCCCCGAATTAAATAACCCAGCTCCACATCAAAACGTAAAAGCCAGGAAAGCAAAAAAAAAAAAAAATAAAAAGCTCATCTATCCCATCGCAGCCTGCCGTCAATCGATTACTACCCACTGGAAACCTCGCATTATCCACCACCTCTACACTGGCATTTCTCTCTCTTAACTTCGAAGAAAACAAACCCCTGCCCTTTCCATTCACGTAGAAAATCACGCCTTGGATTGTTTGGCAGCGGACCCAGCGCTCACGAGAGCAGACAATTCCTTCTTGCGGACCTGGAGATCAGAGTTGCCGCCTATGTGCTTCTGAGCGATGAAGATGTTGGGCACGGTGCGCTGGTTGGTGAGGTCTGCCAGGGCAGCTTGAATGGCAGCGCCGTCATCTGCTTTGCACAACCGGGTATTAACAAGTGATCTCTTCCTTTTTTTTTTTCCCTTTTCTTTTGTTGTTTTTTGTGAATGCAGGCGAGAAGGGGAAGATAGGAAAAGGAAAGGGCTAGTTAATTATAGGACGCAGGGGTAAGTGGAGGGAGGGGCGAGAGCGGGGGTATGGAATAGCACGAACCGATTTCATCCAATTCCAGGGAGTAAAACGGGATGCCTTCTTCGTTCAGAAGGGACTTGCTGGCGCGGCTGAAGGAGCAGTAGCTTTTTGAGAAGACGACTGTTTAATTTGTTTAATTGTTTTTTTTTTCTGATGTTAGCTATTTGACTCTGTAGCAAATGCTTTTGTGTACTTCTCGTGTGAATTTTGCACTTGCTCGATTTTGCGCGAAGTATACTATAAATCAAACAGGAGCTTGAAAAGGAAAGGAATGATTGTTCCTATAACTATCGCTATAAGAGTCAGGAGGGTATAAAAAGGTTTGTATATACATACCAACGTTGTGATCAGCAATAATGCGTTCAACCTCGGACTTCGCAGCAGACATCGTCGCGGGATTTGGGCCGGTGAGAGACCCGAGAAAGCGGCGGAAAATAGATGCTATGTTGGGCAATTGGGGGAAGGCTTACGAGCCTTCGTTTACTTGGGATGAAAGGAGAAGAATAAGGGTCTGCTTGTAGTAGATAGAAGAGAGATCTGATGTTTGTTGGCAGTTGTGTTGTGATGTTGTCGTGCTGGGTGGTGATGGTCAAAGTTGTCTGGGCACTGATGAGATTGCTTCTGATCAAGGACGGGATTGATTGATTGCCGGGCAGAATTCAAGTATTTATGCACAACTGGAGCAGATCAATTCACTGGGGTCAACAACACAAACCACCTCCTTTGCAGTGCTACTATTACTACTCTCGAAAAAAATATGAGATCCTTTACTAATAGAGGCAAAATTGAATAATGGCTTGATAACCGGAAATTGAAACAAATTCTCCATGTCTCGACGACCTGACCCATCAGAGGAGCAGACCGCTTTCGTCCGCAAGATTTGTCATCCTCCGGCGTTTCTCTGTCGACGTCATTCCACGCTGCCATCGAGATATTCCGTAATCCGTATGCTGAGCCCAGTCGGCAACGATGCAGAGATGATTTAACACAAGGTTCAGTTGAAAATTCCAAATGCGTATAAGCTACCCCAGCCAATAACATCCATTGAAGCCAACCGCGATTACTCAGGTTACTACATCTTTCTCAAACCATCAGCTAATGTTTAATTGTAAGATCCCCAGAATACCTTTAGACACTGCTGGGTGTGTGCCGACTAAATATGTCAAAAATCATTCTACATGCACCAATCCTGAGGTCAACCCTACTCACTGCTGCTCGCTCCCTGATCCCGCAAAAGCAAAACATTTCCTTTCCAGGTTGGTGATATGGAGTAAAGAAGTCATAATAGGCTAGATCCTCTTGGCCCCTTCGCTTCTATCGTCAGGTCGTTAAAATGGCGAAAAAGCCTCACCAGCGCAATGTACATTTCGCAGTATGCAGGCCTGCTTTTGAACAATGCGGTTGATCATATGATCAGCTAATTCGTCGTTTTTCTTTCTTCCTTTTCATGGGACGACCGGAAAAATTGATCCTACTGGGAAACATACGACAAGCCCATGCATTTTCCTGAGCCCTTCGAGAACGTCACCAGATACTCTCTAAATTTTTACTGCTTGCTCTCGTGCCCAGCCATCTGGAAGGGTCGAATTTATCAGGCTCTGGGGAATGCTCTTCGCTGCGGTGCATCACCCACAAGTTCATACTAACGAGTGTCTAGGGACTTGTTAATGATCTTGGGAGAATCCCTGTCCAGTACATAGGTCCCTTATGAGAACATGAGGGGACAAAATCGACTGCAAATTTGCGCCTGCGGGGACTCTATAACCGTTGAATTCGGCGCCAGGTTCTGGTTCTGGAACGGCTCGTGAAAGACGCCCAAGAATGCCATATGATAACCTGTGGTGGAACATTGAACCTCATTACTTTCTAGTGTTTTGCTCAGAGAAGGAAAATGGAGTTTAACCAAAACCCTTCCTTGATAACAGCAGTTTATACCATGCAGCACAATACCTAGAAGTCGGCACTCTCCTCTCAAAAATGCAGAATATCTGAGGGTTCAGACTACTCATCAAATACGGCAACTTCTCCAATTCCGCAAAGGTAGGTTCGGATTTCGGATCGGGAAACGCCGTTGTCAATTCCGTTTTCAACATCCTATATATCTCCTTGTTCGCAACGGTATTGTACGCCGTGATTGTTAATGGGTTTCCCGCCGTATGCGATACGATGGCGAGGGCATCATATGCATGCGTTTTCGAACATCTAACACCTGGCCTTCCCTCATCGTTGTTTTGATCGCTCACGGCATTTGCCTACAGGAGTGTTAGGTTGAAGCAACTCTATAAAATAAATGCCCCATAATAAAAGCATAACGATTAGTCGAACGGTAATCCGTCCCTGAACACCCCGCGTCGAAATAAGCGAGAAGAACAAGAAATACCTTCCAATCCCCTGGAATCAATATCAAACAATACAGCAAAACATCTTTATACGGACCTTGCGCATCCCACTCTGCTCAAGCAGCCGAGTAAGCTGCTCAACTCACCGAACCGGCACCACCCTCACCAACAATTCCATCAAGGCCGGAAACTGCCGAAACCCCCACACGAACTTTGCCAGCTGCCTTGCCAGCACGAAATACTCCTTCCTAAAATCCTCCCTGCCCAGAAACCCATAGCCCTTAATCAAAAGATAGGAGTGGAAGACCACTATCAACCTTATTCCATTTTCAGGAACATCCTCTTCGATTTTTTTCAGTTACTCTATTCGTAAAAGTATTTAGAAGGGAAAAAAAAAAACGAAGTTCAGG
>QGQJ01000332.1:0-20625 GCA_003206725.1 Blastomyces emzantsi | reverse complement strand
CGAAGTTTTCATAGAACAAAAGCATAAAAAAAAAAAAAAAAAATCGCACAAAAGGAAAAAAAAAAAAAAAAAAAAAAAAAAAAAAAAAAAAAAAAGAGGGACAAGGCTCGAAAGGCAAGAGGAAAAGGGGAAAGGGGCCAAAAGAGAGTGAGAAAAAGGGAACGAGAAGTTAGTAAAAGCTTGTTGGGTTACATGCACCAGCGCGATAGAAACGAAAAAGAAAACAAAATTAATAAATGGAAGCGCCAAAACTGGGGAACATAAAAACGGGAACAAATTCAAAATACACAACAGGGCTCGCGACTTTTATGCCATTATCAATCAAACATGAACAAATAACCAATGGCAGGACGAACCAGTTTTAGTTGGCCCTTCACAGGGTTACCAACCTTTAGAGACAAGGAAAGTGAGGGAAAAAAGCATACGCAGGAAAGGAAAGAAGAGACATCAAAAGTAAGGAAGAAACAAAGGGCGGAAACTCCATCTGGTATCCCTAACCACCCAAATCGCCAGTTCATGTGCATCCAGCCTGCCACGTTTTCCGAACGTGTTTTCGTCTACAAGAACCCTCGACAGCTCTTGACACACCCCCTTTTTCTGGCATTACAACGCCCATCATTTTTCCCGGTCATCTGTTTCCAGTAAGCATACCAGCTAAGACACCAGCTCCGATAATACCGCCATCCGACGCCTCCCGAAGGAACACGGACTTGCCACTCTCCTGCGGGCCATCCCAGATCACCAGCCGGTCAATGAATTGTTGGCAGGTCTCCTTGAAACGCGGATACCGCTGAATGATGCCGCCCGTATACGCGACAACTAGTTCCTCCGGCCCGGACTGCCAGTTAGATGGCACGGAATCGATGATAGGAACAACGCGGTCGTCGCTACCAGTCTTACCAGCCGCAGCAACACTATGGGCGGCTAATTTGGAGTTTACGGCATTTACCATATCGTTTGCCGAGGCTCCGTTGTTAAGGGACGGGGTCATGATGTTTAGTTCTGGTCGTGGGGTCGGATCGTTGTAATCACGTAGCTTGAGCTCCCCCTTGCATGCCAGGAGGCCAACGACAGCGGCGGCGATCAGTCCTGCAGACCGCGTCTGGACAACTTGTGAAACTCTTCGGAATGCCCGAGCGGAATTATTAGTCCAGCTCCAATCGCTGGATTCGGGTGGGGGCAAGGTTTCCGTGAGGTATCGCACCAGCTCGGGGTCTGATTGTATTTGAGCCACAGATTGTGATAGGTACGTGGTGGTGAGAGCGTATTCCTGGATAAGATTCGCTGGTAGTTCCTTCTTCGATAGACCAACCACGTTCGTTAGATAGTCGTAAAATACAATCCGGACCAGTTCGCCAATATAGCGGCCGCCAGTCATGTACTCAAAAGGTTGGAAGCCCGGACGGGCGCAGGCCTCATCTAGCATTGTATCCCATTTTGTAGTGATGTTGAGTTCATGGAGGGGTGGTGCAGCACCATTAATGGTCCATTCAGTGTTAATTATTGTTTCGACAGCGTCCGGGTGTCGCGATGAAACGTGTTTTGCCTTAGATTCATGAAGGTCTTTCAAGCTCATAGGAATCGTGGCATTGCAACCGGTTCCAACAATGATACCCATCGCAACACGGCTGTTCGGTAGGGATTTCACCAGATAGGCCAACGATGCTAGAGTAGCAACTGTATCATTAGTAATTGCGGCAATCTTTAGTTTTGGTAACGCAAAGCGTTTTCGTCGCTTAGCAGACTGCTCCTCTTCTCCAAATGGTCGTCTTGTATGCCTGTCATAGCCTGCCAGCAGAATGCCGCCTAAATCGAGATTTGAAGTTATCGCAAAGCCTTTTCCCATTGGCATAAGCCGCGCTTCACGGAGCGATTCTTGCCTGTATTTCACGGTTAGGAATGAAGCAAACAACTGTTCCGAACGAGTCTAAAAGAAGGGCAACACGTATTATCCAGCAATACAAAATGAACATGATTGGAAAGAGAAAAAAAAATGTTGGGGAAAACTGAAGGGTAGCACTTACATCATTGGAAAACTGAACGTAATACCCATTTCGAGCTCCTCCGGGATAGGGGTACCACTCGCCAGACTCGGGGCTAAGCTTTCCGCCACCACCTCCGCCATACAATCGCCAATCCATAAGAACAAATCTTCGGCCTGGTCCCTCTTCAGATGCTCCCCTATAGGCCATATCCTCTCTAATGTCCGATTCACCCGTTGTCTCTGCGCTCTGCGCATCGTGTCACGTGACGTCGGAGAGTTGGAATTGGTTGCATCCCCATCTTTCGACTCCCCCAATAGTTCAATGAAGGCCACTCTAAGATTTGTCCCTCCAACGTCAATCGCCAAGTATCTGCCCGTTTCCTGACCGGTCGGTAGTCTTGTTACTGGAGTGGGTAGAAATTGTTGGTCTGAGGTTCGAGCAAGATCGCGGTATATATGTCGGAAGCGGCAGGCGAGTTCATGCAGAGTGTTGTCTGATACCATGAGAGGCCGTAGGAATCTGTCAATGGTGTCTTCCCGATTTTGTTGGCCGGTATAACCATTATCCATTCCCTGGTCAGTGTAAGTGCCATCGTACGACTCGTGGTCTAGGCCATGATCAAGGTCATCCATCGCACTATGTTGTGACATCTTCCAATCGCAACGTTGTAGATCGGAGGCTGTCAAAATATTGTTGCAGGAAAGGACTTGGCTAAAGCGATAAGCGCCCGACAATAGGGAGCAGAGGTGGAATTGGGCTGAACTCGAAAAATAATAGGAGGCGGGGTTATTTATCAAACTACTGTAGCTTGCGGCAACCACGGGGAGGGGGGGTTGTTTTAATCAGCGGACGTGGGGGAGTTGAAAGAAAAGCCAACAGAAAGTGTTCCACAACCGAAACCGCTTAATTGCAAAGGGTTGGTTGGACCCCCCAAACTGACGCGGATAGGACTGTTCAGATAGGATAATTATTAGTTTCAAAAGGGATGATGCGCGGGGTTGAAGAATGCGGCTGTCGAAGCTCCGAGTTGAGACACTCCGACGGGTGCCGTCTAGTTGAACTATGGCTGATAAAGATAAAACAGCGAGGATAGGCAATATTTAATGCAGATAAAATGACGGAGATGTGGAATGATCGTCCGTGAACGTTTCGGAAGCAGAAACAGGAAAAGCGGAGGAGGACTGTCGGCAGATACGACCTTGCAAGAGATGGGGACCGGCTGCTTTATACACCGATGTGACCCTATGGAGGGCAGATGGGGGCGGCCGCCGGAGGAGTAGCCTCGCAGCAAAAGCGAAACAGGAGGACGGACAATTGCGCTGGCGGGGAGGGGAGAGACACAGCGGCAGCGAAACCAGCAGCACAGAAGCTGGTGAATAAGAAGAGAGAAAACGGGAGAGGATGATCTGGTAGAGAAATAATAGATTGATTGTGCTGTCAGAAGCTGGTTCTGCAGCGGTAACTATGTAGCCTGCTGCGTGGTCGTGGTCGTGGTGGCTGAGATTCTTCTGCCCGCCCTTTTGGTCATATTCACCGCACTTCTACCTATTATAGTTACTATGTAGTTAATCATTCTAATAAATACTTTACTCTACTCTAGATATTTATTTATTATTTGGCTCGGCCACGGCGGCCAGCAGAAAGTCAACAAGGTAATCTGTAACGTTGGGCCATGTTCATAATAAAGGACAGAGCAGGATAGAACCGGTATTTAAGTTACAGAACACATGGATATTTTTTTTTACTTTGATTTTTTACTTTGTTTTGTTTTTCATTTTTCATTTTTCATTTTTTCTGTGTATTTATTTATTTATCTCTATTATGATCAATCCCTCCAGCAGTTCCGCGATCACAAGAGGAGCACGAGCTCACCCAAAATGCAACATGGGCCAGGCTGCCCCAGTGATGTTCACGTTACATAAATCTCAACCAACTCGCTCACCAGCGGAATTCCCCATTATTATTTATTGTCTCCCACTCCTCCTCCAACACAAATATATCCAGCAGCAAGCCCACAACCAAGTAAGCAGCAGCACACGTGCGGAGAAGTTGAGATCTGGCCTCTGGGTTTTTTATTTTCTTTTTTGGTTCGGCTTGGACATGTTTTGTTTTTTCCATCACCTGGCGTGAATCTCAGACCTCCAATAAAAATAATCATGACGCGAGGTTGTGCAGAGAGATCACTACAGGGGGATACCCCCCCCCCCGACATCGCCATCAAGGGCGCCAACACTAGCCAGGATTATGTTTCCAAACAAGAGGTTCAGAATGTTGACACACATCCCGCTTTCCACGACATCGGAACAAGTGCGCAATCTGATCTATCTTTGTTGTTATTATTTGATATGACGCTTTGCGCCTGCACCAGAGACGACGCGGGGGCGTTTTCCCCACACTACCGGGGCCTGAGCAAGCCGAAAGTTAACGGATTCTCTTTGTATTTTTGGTTGAAGAAGCTTGATCGAAGAAAGTGGTAGTTATTTAATAATAAGGTACCCATTTCATGTTCTATTTCGTTGATCTTTGCGGTTTCAGAGCCCCCTGTTGGATATAGTTCGGTAATGACTGCCGGATTCAACCCCCCGGCAAAGCTGATTTGCACATACTGCCTGTTCCTTGCCGGCTGGTCTGGTTCCCGCCCAGATGGATGTCACCTCACGCGTTTCCGAAATATTTTAAACCGTCGCGCTGGAGATGAGTTTGGATGATAAATCGACAGGGCACCTCGATTGACGTTTAAAACGCATGTCTTTGCGTGATCTTAGGACACATCCTGGAGTGGTCGACCTGGAACCCAATTGAAAGTTTTCGCCGAATCATATTGACGTCCTGGAGTGATTGCTGTCAGTGTTTTTCTGCTGAAACTCGAAGTTTCGAGATCCGTTTTTTTTTTTGTTTAAAATTGGGTGGGGGCGTTCGTGTGTTGGAATAACGTATCCCAAAGTTCCACAGTAAAATTTTATCTATATATGCCAATCGGGTAATCAATAATAATAGTCCATTCCTGTTTCACACACTGCACCTCCGCTCTTCGACCCAGAATACAAATGTGGTGAGCAGTTTAAGATATTTATTAGCCAATGGAATAGGCAATCAACGTCATAGATCTAAGATCTCGTGTATCCCTCAGGACCCCTCCCCCACCTCTTGGGCAGATTCAAAGGATGGACCGGGCAGCCGCTAGGAACCCGAGAATCCCCGGCCGAAGTCAAGACATCGCCAAACCGGGGGGGACAAGAATCAGTTTGGATATCCAATTCCTTCCGCATTCTTTTCCTTCGCCTTGGACTACTCTGTACTCGCGAGGAGTTATCAATTTTCATGCAGAAGAACCGACCCCATAGAATTGCAAAGGACATCCAATTCACCGGGCTGGGATACCCGCCAGCTGTTTATTTTCGGCACAAGTTGGGCCTTGACAGAATGGAACTTGATATGTGTTCTGTCTGTCAACTCAGCCCAACCAGAATAGAATGGTGCGTGGTTCCGCCCTAACATCCGAAAAAATCCTTCGGCCTGGTTTTCATTTTCGTCGGGACCGGGAGAGCGCTAATAGCCGGAAAAGACTGCGATACCGGATGTCCCATCTCTGCAAGTTTCATCCATGACGTTGAGTTGCGATTACTGAATATGTACTCCCCGTTTCGGGTTTATCGTTTGCCGAGGTAGCTTAACGCACGTATCCAACCTGGCTTTCATTGGATATGAAACGACTGTTGTTTAAATTTGAAACATGCATACAGGATCTCTTCAAGACTAAAGTCCGCCGGTGGGATGAAGGTTTCGGGAATAATAATTTTAATTACCCCGTAAATACATATGTGTATGGTGGACTTTGGCGTTAAGCTGAGAGGATCTGATAAGATAATCACGATCATGTGACTGCAAACCGCAGATGACATCAACTCATGGCAGCTTTGCTCAAATGCGAGGATGACCATGAAGATGCCACATCACTGCCTGATAAAAACCCTCAGACATTCGATTCCGACAATCATACACAACTTAGCTTGCCGTATGGGAAGGGCGGATCATCTTACTACAAATTCCCATCAACAAAACACAGAAAACCGTGAGGAAAAATGTGGGATGCGGAAAAGCACCGGGCTGGAGAGCTGGCACCTCGCTCCTCGTCTCGACGGACAATATACCGCCTATTCCGCCGTTCATTAATTTTGTCATGCATTTCCCTAATCATATTCGCCTTGGTACGCGGGATACACGTACCCTCTGAGTATATTGACAAATTCAAGCAGGTCAATGTTGGACACGAAACCGCGAAGCCAGCTTCGCCACTTCGAGGGAACAATCATAACGGTGCCCCGGTGGCCGTAAATGGCCGGGTTCCCTTGGAGGCACACATAATGAGCAAATGCCCTGATGCCCAGTACTGTCTTGAGAAGCTTATTTTGCCAGCTATGGCTCAGGTGCATGATAAAGTCGACTTCCGACTATCCTTTATAGGAAGGTAACAATATCCTCTTATCTGCCAACAGTTTTTATACTTCGTTTTCTACCAACAGCACTAATCTAAACCTGTCCAGTGTATCGAATAAATCCTCAGATGTATCTTGCAAGCACGGTCCGGGCGAATGCGTAGGGAACATGCTCATGCTTTGCGCCGCTAACCTCCCATTCCCACCCGGCTCAGAGACGCAGAATAAAACGCCCATCGTCCGGTCCCTCGGTTTCGCCAACTGTTTATTGGCTTCATATGATAAGATACCAGAGCGGGAGCTGGTTGAGGACTGCGCTTTGGAATACGGTCTTGATTTCGGCGCTCTCAATGCCTGCGTCAGCCGCCAGGTAGACGAGGATGACGTCATGCGCGCCGGCAGCGACGATCCAGATAAAGAGAAAGTCAGCGGCCTTGCACTTCTTAGGACTGATTTCAAGCGCAATGCTGCTTTGGGGATCAAAAAGAGCTGTACCGTTCGCGTCAATGAGAAGATATGGTGTATTCGTGACAGCCATGAGTGGAAGGATTGTCAGCCGCGTGGAGATGAAACGTCCACACTGGTGGATGAGATTAACAGGCTTTACGACAAATCGGGGAGTTCATAACAAATCCGAAATAAGACAGTATCCAACGCCGGCGTAGCTTTCGCTTTTGGTCATCCCTGATCATCCCATCCTTCTGAGATTTGGTTGTATAATCAAAATATCTCTCCCGTTTCTCGTGCTACTCGTTACCTTTGTCACAATATATACCCTATTCTTGGCTCGCCCACCTTGTCTTACTATCCTTTCAGCACCTATTCCTTCATGCCCCATGTATGAATCCACTGAGCTTTCCCTCTGCAATATTATTCTGCCTAAAAAGAATTGTTTCCCATGTGTATATCCCCATCTATTTTTCCTGTCCTTTGCTGGTCAAAAACATTTGCATATGGCTATGAATCCGCCCTGCTGATGATGGGGATTCATTACCTGAATAATTGTACATGATAAATCCACACTATTGAGCATGTTTTACACTTGCTAATGCATTTTCCACGCTGAGGATTTGTCCCTTTCCTACATCTGCTTAAATGTGGCTAGAGAGACCCATCTCCCCGACAGCATGATGATGCAGCACTGGCTATACTGCTATACTAAAGCTCTAGTTTCCTAGGGGAGCTTTCCTTTTTCAATTGTGACTGTCTCCTAACTTCATTTTGATAGAACTGATAGAAAAGTTATGCAATGTTAATTGCTGGTTTGTATATCCTTAGTTCAACAAACACACCTGGCATATTGGAAGTTTTGAATATTCAATGCCGCATGGCTAGTGGTTGTATATCTCACAACACATTGACACAGCAACCAAACACCTTTTTGTTTTCACTTAAACGCGTCTGTCTTCTTCTACATCAATGTCGCTTTTTCATGCCAAAACTTCTTCAAACACACCCATCTGCTACCTCCCCATCCTTCAGGCTTGACCTGACATCTCCTCCAAAGCCACATAACTCCCTATACAGAGTACGAGACAACATCCTCAATCGAGTGCATAAGGTCAGAAGCATTCAGCTCTCCAAGCCATGTCTCATAACTACGCGATGGACCGCGGCCCTGAATTCGCCAATGGAAACCACGTGGTAGCCCACAAAGCCAACGCCGACCTGGACGATGAATCCTCCGCACTTGCAGAGATGTACCATGATGCCAATTCTGTGAAGCCTATGTTGTCAGAATTTGTCAAGAATTCCGACCTCTTCCGTCTTCTCTATGAAGTGTTTGAACACCATATGTCCCTGATCAAGTCCCGCTCGCAGGCCTTAGGGGATGGCCAGATCACCGTTTACGATAAGGCTCTGATCGAGTTGACTGACAAGGGCGCTGAAACGTGTTACATGGGTGCAATCCAGTTGTTCCTTGATCAGGTTATGGGGATGGAAAGCGCTGAAGCTGCCGACCTGGAGGCCCTGGTTGTCAAACATGTTGCTGTCAGGAGTCTATTGTTGAACGGTATGGTGTCGGGCTTCTGTTTTGACCCTTTTTTTTTTATGCCGCTACAAATTTGGATAAAGAAGAGGAAAATAGAGTAAAAAGGCTAGATGAACAGCTTACATACTAATTACTCTTTCCATTTAGTGACCCGCACCAACATCGAGGAAGCCACCGGCCCCATCCCCGCCATTCTCGAAAAGGGCACTATAAACGGCAACGCCCCTGGCCAAGCCCACAGGGACAAGAACGGCACACGCAACACCGCAAAAGAGCTCAAAACCATCAAAGACAGCCTCTCCCGCATCCTCTCCACCTTCTCCAACGCACAGCGAGAATACAAATTAATCCCAGACAGCGACGTCGTCGCGAAGTCCCGCGCCGCAAAGTTTCTTCGCGACACCGCCGAAAACGCCCTCAACTACTTGCATGCTCGCGAGATGGAACATGACATGGTCCCGACACTGGAGGCGGCGTTCCAGATGGCGAAGGAGAAGGCGATCACGCTCAGTGGGGGCAGGAAACGGCCCTTTGAGATCCATGAGACTGATTGTAAGCGTGGAGGAGGGAAACCAACTTCATCGACGTCGTCATCGGCATCGCGGTTTGCGAGGCGTCGATCTCAGCCGCACTGTTACCGTGTGTCTCGTCCTAGAGGTGATTGCTACCGTCCATACTAAACTCAAGGGGTGTTGAATGGTTAGGATTTGTATGATCGATACCTAGTCCTGTTGCCGTGTGATGGTGGCCATGTCGATCCTTTTCCAGGTCGAATGCACAGTTGAAACTTCCCCATTATTGTGATGTGGTGATTGAAATACAATGGGTATCTTGGTAGTGAGAATGTCTGAACTCTCTTTAACAGTATGGGAGAGGTTCGCTGGTATTTAGGAATAGAAGGCTAAAATGAGTTCAATGATGGGTTTCGCGATAGTCTTTATTTTATGATCCGATCTATCCTCCCTTCTCCTTTATCGTAGCCATCTTCCGCTCTCTTGAACGATGGAAGAAAACGTAAGATATTATCGTTGATTTTGACCATGATTATCTATCCACCCTCATTGTATCTCCCCTGATTAATATTCACGGTGGCTCAGTAATCCCACAGCCAATTATCTCAGAAATATCCCCAAGGACCAAGCTCATCGGAACAACAGAGCGTATACCTCATGCCTAGTTTGCGGCGAAAAGCAAACCCACCCAGCACTCACAGTCCACAGCTAGCGGACATTTTGCAGGGTCATGATCTAAACCATAGCGAGGCACACTAACAGAGACCACCTTCAGGTGACTGTCCTTTAGAATATCAATTGTTACCTCCTTCAACCACTCATTCCGAATCCTGATCAGTTTCATATGGCAAAGATGAATATGAAAGACGCGTAGGTTTAAAAGTCTTTCATCGATGATCTCAATCAATACATGCATTTCATAGCTATTGAGATATTTCAAAATTTCTCGCGTCACGACAAAACGATTACTCCCGTTGTTGAGAGAAGTGGTGACAAGTAGAATGGCCGTAGTTTCGTCGAAGTTGCTGCTGCTGTCGCCGCCATATGGTACACGGCAGACAAAGGTTCACTTCCAAAACACAGAACTTACCAAAGCACTTCAATGGTTTGTCCCGAACATTCTCCATCTGCTATTCGCTCACACAGGATGTTTTTCGTATGACAATCGTTGTCATTTGTCATTATTGTTCTTGTTTCAACCTGCACAGTATCGCAGCTGTCTGAACTACCAACGTATGACGACATTTCAGTTCGTTGGGTATAAATAGGTGAGTGAAACGAAACAGCCAACATCAAGCACTTTTTGTGCTACCGGTGACGAATTTCCACTAAGGCAATGAGAATATTTCATCGAAAAATTCCTCAACCCAAATTCGATCCAACCTCGAAGGTCCTTAGTACACCTCCTCATCTGGCGTCAGCAACAAATCGATGGGATTTCATCCCGTTTTCTGAGACGATACTGTTACATCACGGCCAATACATCATCCTAAGGGAAAATGACTTATCGGCTGTATTCCACAGTTTCAACATCCTGGCCGAAGGGGGGAAAAGGTCGTCGTTCCTGGATTATCTGACAAGTTATCCACCCTTCCATCTGAGAGATACATCACGATCCAGGGGAGTAAGCTATACATATAGGGTAAATCCCATGCTACCGGCCTCATGACAGACATTTTCAAGCCGGGGAACGTACGTACTTGAAGGAGAATTACCAGTGATAAACAAGACCCTCAGGCAGCAAGACGCAGTATATCCCTTCGAACTGTGGTTGGTTTCAAGCACTTTACGATGTATAAACACAAAAAAGAATAGTCGAAGCTTAGCTCGTCCACGTGATCTGAGTGCGGAGAGAGCTCGGAATCGATCTTCGCAGCCTCAAACTCTCACATCTCTCCAGCGCGATCAAACTGTTTATGGATTTCCCTAAACCTTGGACCATTTTGCGGTTACGATCCTAATCTTACTTCCAGACTAACTGTTTTGAGTCCGCCTACCTCATGGAATACGTTCCAGCACATTAGGGTTATCTTTCCGGTGCCCTATGACCCCGACATCCACGGAGCCCTGCAGCTCCATAAATTACCGCTACAATGCTAAACCTTGAAAATCAGCCCCCTGATTCTCGCCATTTCATAAATACAGCATCCTCGTCGACTGCCGGAGATACTCCGTCAACGAGCTCCTCTGTCCCTTCGAACTCCCAGTTGACACCAGAAGATGGAAGTTCGGGCTCAAAATTTGGGGATGCCCCGTCATCCCCTGATTGGAAACAGCAACCTCTCGAACTAGGGAGACTTCAAACCAATTTCAATAGCGACGGGCATAATGAAAACTTAGCAGAGTCCCGAGAATTAGCGCATGATGCCCACGGGCGCGATCTGAGCGATAGTGGCGGAGACTACATCTCTGCGAAAGGAACGGAAGCATACGACTACATAGAGGAGCCTGTTTCTTCAAAGATTTATACTGCCGACGAAGAGAGGCGCGTCGTCAGGAAGTTCGATCTGCGATTGACCATGTTTATGGCGTTATTATATATGCTGTCCTTCATTGATCGATCCAGTGAGTTCACATCTTGGCCCCTAAGCATCACAAATTCTAAGCTCTGTTATGCCCTTTAGACATCGGGAACGCCAGGATCGCGGGAATGGAAAGGGATCTCAAACTTACGTCCTCGCAATTCGAATGGGTTCTCACGGCGTTTTACATCACATATATTTGTTTTGAATGGATGACGCTTCTATATAGAGTCGTCCCTGCACATATCTATATTTCTATATGCTGCTTCTCCTGGGGCCTTATTGCCGCATGTCAATCTCTCGTCTCCTCATTTTGGGCCCTTGTGCTTCTCAGAGCGCTCCTTGGTGTTGCTGAAGCCGCCTTTGGGCCGGGTCTTCCGTTCTTTCTGTCATTTTTCTATAAGCGCGAGGAGCTGGCTTATCGCACTGGGATGTTTATATCCGCTGCTCCGCTTGCAAGCTCCTTTGCTAGCACCCTTGCATGGGCGATTGTGAAGATAAGTAATGATGGGCCTATCGCGCCATGGCGCGCATTGTTACTCTTCGAAGGGTTCCCAAGTGTAATTGTTGCTGTATTTGCGTGGATTTACGTCCCTGATAGCCCTGGTAAAGCTCGGTATCTCACGCCTCGAGAGAGGAAAGTTGCAAAGCTACGCTTGAAAAGCAACGATGACATGCGTCATAAGGAAAAATCTCGCAAGCGACGGTTTGAATGGAGTGAAATTGGCCGAACACTTCGCGATCCCAAGGCGTATCTCACTGCGGTCAGTCCTAGACCCGCATCATTGGTTTAACACATCTGCGCCGCTCATTTATTTACTAACAAATCATTGTTCTCTTGTAGTTTATGTTCTTCAGTTGCAATGTCGCTTTTAGCTCATTGCCAGTCTTCCTCCCCACAATTCTAAAAGAGTTCGTCTCTCCTGCTTGCAACAATAGTATTGAGGGATCGTCTTCGGCAACTAACCACCCTAATCGCGCGCAGCATGGGCTACTCTGCCCTGACCTCCCAAGCCCTATCCGCCCCACCGTACATAATCTCATTTCTAGTCGTCCTCCTCACCGCCTCCCTCTCTGATCGCCACCGTACCCGTAGCCCCTATATAATAACTCACGCCCTCCTTAGCTCCGCTGCTTACTTAGCCATCGCCCTAGCAGGCCACTTCCACACCCATCTTTCCTCCACTCTCCAAGTCCTCATTCGATACATAGCCATCTACCCCGCCGCAGCGGGCTTCTTCTCGTCCATCACCATAATCATCGCCTGGACGATGGACAACCAGCCCGCGAAAGAAGGCAAGGGAACCGGCATGGCGATCCTGAATATCATCGGCCAGTGCGGCCCACTCGTTGGCACAAGATTATATCCACGTACAGATGGGCCGTGGTATGTACGTGGTATGGCCGTCTGTGCACTGTTTATGCTTTTAGTGGCGGCGTTGGCGCTCGTGCTGAGAGTGCTTTTGCGGAAGGCGAATGAGAGGGGGTTAAAGGGTGCGGGCGCGGTGGGCGTGGATGAGATTGAAATGGTTGAAGGGGAGGCTGCAGGGCTGATGGGACGTAGCTCTGGCTCTGGCTCGGGCTCGGCGGGCTTGTCGAGGGCTGTAGGGGAGAAAGGCTCTAGTGACAGCCGATTCACTTATATTATTTGATCTTCCCACATAGGTGTTCTATATTTTTGACTAGTCGCGTTGTTTGATCGGGGCTGGTGAACAAATGTTTTGTGGAATATAGATTGGAGATTCGATTCTAGATTTGCGCTAGTATATAACAGGCCCGTAGTCTCATGTTGATACTTTCGAATCTACTTCTGTCTGGCAAAACTTCGCGTGAAATTCTCGAATGAGCACAACAAACCCAACGCGAGTATTAATTCAGTATCCCAATACTCCCCTATCCGTGATTCAAAGGAAATAAAAAAATCGTATTGATAATTGTCTACCAATTGTTTAGTGGGACAATTCCGAACCTAACCCCAATAAAATTCAAACGCTACCTAGGTACATCCGTAAACTCATGATCATGAAAAACATAAGAAAGAAAATGGTGAGGAAGGAGGGGAGGAAGAAGAAAGGGTGAGGAGGGGGGTATAATCATGAAAATTCCATGATCAAGCGCCGGCTCACTTTCTTCTCCAGCCTGATCATTGACAATGAACGAGTTCTCAAGTTAACGTAACCCCAAATTCAAATTCGCCCACATCGTCTTTCTGACTTGAGCTGAAAAAGTCCAACTTCATCAACAACTGATCCACCCCAGCTGGTTTCCACGGTACGAATGCCGCGCTCGCACTCGCACCCTCACCAAACACACCCATATTCCCATCCCCATTCATATTCATCACATTACCACCAACATTGTTCTGCCCAAGGTCAAAAGGCCGCTTACCATCTCCAAGTCGATTATCGTCAATATCACGTAGTCGAGAAATGAGATCTGCAACGCCATTGTCGACCTCGACCCTCGCTATGCGAAGGTCATGCATTATCCTCTTGTCCTCCGCCGCGTAGTCGGCTAGGGAATCCACGACGCCCTCATCAGTTTCCAAATCCAGGTTCTGCTGCACGGTTTCGAGGCGGATTATCATGGCGATGAGGTGGTCGATGGCGTTTAGAAGTGTGCGGAGTGCTCGCGTGAAGGGTATATCTGTTAGGAGAAGGGATTGGATGATGGATACCAGGTGCGAGCGGTGGGCTGCTGTGATAGCTTCAGGGTCATGTTGGGATGGTTTATTTTCTTTCTGCGCCTGGGGACCGCCCTGGCCCTGGCTGGTTAGGCGAAAAGGAGCAGCCGAACTTTCGCGCCGGGAGACTGAGGAGACTGCTGTTCCGGGCCGCGAACCACGCATTGATACTGGTCGGACTTCATCTAGCCATTGCTTCAACTGTTGCCACGAGTTCGATATAACCTCACCGTGCATATAGCCTGTCAGCTCTGACAATATAAAAAGAGCTCTACTTGCCGTGATCCAGATCGGTCTGATGGCAGCAGCTCGGGTAAGAGCCCGTTCCCGGTTTGATTGGCATCTTACCTGGCCTCCACGCTTGTTTGCCAGAGGAGGCGCTGGGTGAGTTCTTCGAAGGGATGTCAATTTCCACAGATTACTTAAGTGAATTTGTCCTCGGCGAATAGCAAGCAGATAGGAGTGGACTTTCGAGTATAGTCCCATATCGGCCTGAGAGAGAAAGAGATCTAGCGGTGGTTGAACATCCAAAGACAACGTTGTAGGCGTGCCAAATAGTAAATCGTTGAAAGGGACGTCAGAAACGTCTATTAATGGGCTACTAACGGCCGCCTCTTTCGTAGAAACCCGTCTGTTATCGGTCTTGTCTTCGATGGAAAGGTGTAGAAGCTCTCTGGCGAGGTCCAGTTCATCGTCCACGGGGTCTTCCGCATTCTGTATTGAGTACAGCTCGGCCCAAGTTTGAGATAAAACTGCGGTCACTTCCCCCTCCTTAACTGTGAGATTCTCCAATACATTGGTACTACCTTTCCCCAATCTCAATAGGTCAGCCCTTCGATGTCTCTCTTTTGAAAGATTATGGGCGAATGTAACCAGCCCCATAGCGAATTCGCCACGTCCTAACAAGAGGAAATCATGCAACAAGGAAAGGATTTCTACGATTTTAGGCAATGGAAGAAGCTGTGACAATGCGGTTTGTGACAATGAAATCCTGATCTTGGATATTGCGCCACTAAGGCCAGCGGGGGATATCGGTGAAGAAAGAGCTGAGAGATGATCGAGATACTCTCCATGCAGCGTCAGCTTGGATAACGAGGCAATCGACTCATCTCCGGCAGAAAATTTTCCCTGCGCTCGGATGTGATTCAAAGATTTACCGATGAATAGGATTGAGTTGGCAGTGGACGAAGACACGAAGTTTGGCATCAGATCTGCTCGGATTGTAAAGTCGGTATTTTTATGTTTCTCGTAGCCCTTGGGCGGGCCATCCTGGATAAAAAAATCTCCACGGCCAAATGAGGGCAATTGGCCGTACAGAACAAACATTGAGAGTTGGCGCATGAACGCCGTTTCTCCGGCATTTATCAGCTGAAGGGCCATCTCTTCCAGATCCAAATATCCGGTATGCGACTCCTTTCGAAGATGATCAATCAGGCTGGCTCCAGTACACATTCCTTGCCCCTCACCCGCAATCGGTGACATGAACCGTGCGATCTGCCACAGCCATTGTAACCTGCCCACCCAAGGCAAAAATTCCGAGCGAATTGTTGATAATGGTACGATCCCATGGCCACCAACGTATCGAGCATCATTAGCCAGCACTGCTGTTTCAACCTCCAGTATTTGTTTCTGGAAGTTGCCCAATTGCACTATGGAGATATTGGTTGATACCGCCCGACATATTGTCGAAGGATGTGACGAGGAAATTCGTGCTGTATGTTTGCGAAGTAGTGTATGAAGTCGACACAGCTCCGCTATTGGTTGGAGGAGGGCGTGCTCGGCGGGCGAGAGAAACGGGACACCGTCTTTGGCAGAGCCACCTTCCTCTTGGTCAAACAGGGGAGAGTTATGACCCGACAAGGCGAGGAGTATCTCGTGGAGCATGCTGGCGGTTGTGAATCGCTAGAATTATAAAGTATTAGTGAATCGCAATTGCGTCTCTCCGAGTGGCTCTGTGTCTTATCTTGGGTGGATTCAATTCAACCTAGCGGCGCGATCCTCCTCACTCTTGCCGACTCGACGACGTAACAACAGTATGCAGCCCAGTAATTCGAACCGACACATCGCCTGGAGTCAACTCCATTCATTCTTCGAGGAACAAAAGGCCTTTCATGTCTGGGCGGTTGAATTGCGCGTTTAGAGATGTATCGATGTCAACAAATGGAGAATTGGCAGCCGGGGGCAAACGGCGGATGAGTCAGCAAGTGTGAGGTCATTTCCTTTTTGCGACTGAAATATTTCATTCAACCTTTTTCGCATGAACAGCAGCTTGCATCAGAACTCGCTCAAGAACTGGCTGAGTCTAAGGTTATAGTGTAATGGAGATGTGATCAATCAATTATCTACTGTCTCAATGAGAGCTTTCAAAACTTTTCAGAAACCCTCATAGTCAGTCTGTCTGAGATCTTACTGAATAACATCTTTCGCTATCTGCAGCTCCATGACCATGGACAGCGTTGATTGCTCTTGAGAGATTGATTGAATGAGATATGAAGAAGAAATGATCAGCAATTAGGATCTAACCCATGCATATTCTGCTACTGAGCAGAGATGGCTGTAATATAGTTACAAGTCTGAACTGTGTGATAAATCTGTTACATTTCTCTTCAGATTCAGAGATAACAACATGAAGCCTCCAGTGGGTTTTGAGCAGAAGAGAAACTCAACACAGTTTCAAAAAAGAATTGTGTGTGAAAAACAGCTGTTGTGAACTGTATTATTTTAGCTGTACTCTGCCTGTCTCTCGTTTAAATTAATCAAAATAACCAAGGTCTTTCTAATGTGTATATTTAAATATCTCCATATTCTTTGATCATTCCGCTTGAATACTGTGGAATTGTTTGGATGGTACTTAATAGCCTCAGTTATCAAGAAGAAACAGAAGTTATGAACGTTACGAAGTGAATGTGCACTGTTAGTACTTATTTATCCAGTTTCATCATCAAACTGCCAAGCGGAGTTCTTGAATGCAAGCAGACTATTTCCTCTCTGGCTGTTTCATCCACCGAACTCTCTCGAACATGCTTCTCTATGAAACCACTTCAGCTATTTCCCGCTTCGGACTATCCTTGCCCTACATAGTAAGTTCTGGCTAAAATGTCGAAACGATCCTTTACTGGCTTATTCGGAGATTTCAGCCTTACGATTCGAGGGCCGGGGCTGCAGGACCAACCCCAGCTGAAAAGCGCTGTAGTCGAGCCTACACCGGATCGTCAGCCCCCGGAAGCGCCCTTATCTTCCTACGCTAGTTTTATCGAACAGCGGGGTTTCAGCCGTGTTGGTGGCGCTGGTGGGGGGAAAGCCGGGAAACTCAGACCAGGCAATGTGGGCTGGTGGTTAAATATTTTCATGAAGCCGGTTTTCTGTGACGCCATTTCACACTCTTGATCTTGCAATACAGCAACCGTCTTTGCAGAATTGGAGTCTTCATCAAATCACTGAATCAAGTTCTCTTTCGCTGTCTCAACTTCTTTAAACACCCGCTCACGAGATCCCAGAGATCCAATATCACCGCAATCACCATTGTTCGACGAATCCATCAGGCATATTTCCTTGCCCAACGCCGAAGTGTTGGCAGGGGCTTGATCACACATCTTCAACATGGGCTTAGGCACGAGATCAATTATTCTTATCCTGGCGATTCTGCTCGTCCTGCTTCCCTCGCAAGTGCATGCCTTCGGAGCTGGAAGTATGTTTCTGCTATTGGACTTTGTGCGGCCAAAGGATACCCGGCAATTACCTGACCCATATCATTAACTAGTTGATACTTATTTGTTGGACTGCTCTCTTAGATATCGCTTCTATATCTGTGGTTGAAGGCAAAAATTGGCGCCATGGAGATATCCAGGATACCGTGAAAACCCTTGGGTTCATCAAGGGGCATAAATGGACAGGCATCATGATGAAGCGTCTATATTTTGGAAATTGGTACAGTACTTTTTATATGCTTATCTCCTCTAGCTTAATCTTGTCACCATTGCGTTTAGTTCAACGACAGTTGGAACTCCCTAGTAACTTTAAACTGACTTAGAGTACAATAGGCTGAGAGATTACTCGCAGGCCATAGACGTGGGCACTGTATCGAAAATTCAAGCAGACACTATCAGGATTTTGGTCTGGATACTCAGTTTCATGGCTTTCGGATATGCAACTGCTGAGTTTGAGGTCACAGCTGAGAGACTTGGTGTATACAGGCCGGAGGAGCATATTGAGTTCGTTTTCACCCCCCTTACTCTGTTATCATAAGTTGCGATGATGGACGGCATCATGCGGAGTACTCCGAATCTCGTGATTTAAGCCTTATATCCTTTCCGGTGATGATATTTTAATCTATCCTCTTCCGAGAAAAATATATATTCCTAACTATTTTTTTTAAATACAGCAATCCAAAGGGTTACTCGGATGATAAAGATGCCAGACACTAGTATGTCCTCTACCCCCGAAACTAGCATACATCCACAAAGGTATTGCATCATGCAAATCATCTTATTAACACCCACCCCTAGTGACCCCCGACTTCGAGGGCCAATTCGACCTATCGAACTTGAAATCGACCCGCAAACAGGTATGAAGAACTACATTGCCAATGAGAGCGGCGATTGGGCAACCAGCGCCGGGTACGTGAGGTATAGTATTGCACGAAGCATACATTTTGGAAGGCTCTACCTAGGCGGTGGGCGTCATGAGAAAGGTCGCGAAGAACATTTGAGTGAGGCTCTCAGGTGTCTCGGTCAAGGTAACATCCCCATACTCTAATTCTTTACGGACGTTTCTTTGCAAACACCGCATCAGGGATTCAATGGCGGGACTTCACATAGCTAACTGTTTATTGATAGCTTTACATACTCTGGAAGACTTCTCGGCACATAGCAATTACTGCGAATTGGTATTACGGGAGATGAACTATCATAATGTTTTTCCTCATGTCGGAGTGGGCACCCAAATGAACGTCCAAGGGAAATACATCTTCCCCATCGTCACTGGCACATTTGGCATGACAGATTTCTTCCACAGTTTGCTCGGGGGGGCTTCAGATAATCTTACTCAGAGTGAAATCAATGAAATGGACAATACACTTGGCAGTGCACAAACGGGTTCTGGCTCTTCGGGAGCCTTGAGTGCTCTCACTAGTCTGCTTTCTAAGGTCCCTGGAATGAAAGGCTTAATCGAAGAAGCGGAAGCCTTGAAGCGTAAATCGGAGGCTCAGGCCCAGGCGAACCAACACCGTGGCCTAGATGATTATGGCGCATCAAGGAGCCATTTTGACCCTCATGGAAATCAAGGTTTAAACCAGCACAGCACGTATGACCAGTCGCGGGCGTCCACACCTGCGGATGTCAACCCTCAGGAAACGATTTCCCAAATCTACCCCATTTTGGAGTTTAGAGACAAGGTGGCCAAAAGGCTATCCGCTGCATTCGAGAAAATCCCCGGTCTTTCTTCGCTGATGGAGAAAATTAGCGAAACGCTCTCGATATTTATCTTCTCCCTCTTAGCCCCATTTATTCGACCCGTGATAAAGATAGCGTCGTCAAAGTTACAACTTGGTGCAGCTGAGTTGAAAGCCTCAGAAGCTCAGGCTCAATTCGAACCCTGGACAAACCCGGCCTGCACAGATCCAACCCACTCGTTCCTCTCCAAAGACCATTTCAGCAATATCCTCAACGATCCGGCTGGGCGAGTAGCCGCAGCGGTGGTGAAATTCGTCGTCCCTCGTGTTATATATGCATTTCAGCATGTTGATGTCCCAGTTGATCGGGTGCTGGACGATTGCGTTTCCATTCTTCACCACCCCGCACTTCGACGGTCTGACAACGAAGCACATCGAGAAATGTTTGCAGAAGTCGAACGGTGGGCTCACGAAAAAGCACGTAAGGGGATGGATTTCAACGATGTTTTTAGTGCAGACGGTGTTAAGGCTGGCAAGAATCATATTGGGGGTGACCCCCACGCTCACGCCCACGGCAATAGTAACACGCACGCACATGCTCCACCGCCTAGCCAACACCAGCCGTATGGACATGCCCCCTCTCACGGCCACGATCATAGCCAGGGTGGTCAACATCACAGCTACTGGGGCCATAATCAATCCCAACATCAATCCCACGATCAGGCAGGTGGGCACTCTCACAGCGGCTTCCCGGGCATCCCCAACCTTTCAAACCTTGCCAATATCCCTGGCCTGTCTCACTTTGGAGGCGGTTCTAGCGTTTCAACTCAACCACCCCCCTCCTCCTCCTCAATACCATGGAATCAGTTATCCAACCTTCCCATCCCAGGTATGTCCAATCTCAATAAATTGAGCAAACTATCGGGCTTCCTAGGCGGCGGTGGTGGTGGGTCGAATCGTGAATTGCCAGATGAGACGGGTCATAGTCAGACACGGGCGCTGCCGGCTGAGGAGATTGGATCCGGCTATTCAGTCCAAACTCAACCATATCCGCCGCATCAGGAGCAATCAGGTGCCTATCAGCAACAACAGCAGCATCAGCAGC
>QGQJ01000331.1:0-16905 GCA_003206725.1 Blastomyces emzantsi | reverse complement strand
TTCTCTCTCTTTTTCTTTCTCTCTCTCTCTCTGTGGATAGACATCACTGGAAGCTTGCCTGGTTTTTGTGCGTGGATGGCGGGTGTATGTCGGTAGGCGTGCCTGGTGTTTCGCTTGATTGTTTTTTTTAGTTGTTTATTTTCAATGGGATTTCCTGGCCTTTTGTTTCAGTTGGGATGTTGATTGTCAGAGGGGTGGTATATTACGTCGGTTTACGGCACTATTTAAGTGGCTACTAAATCATGTCGTAATAGAGGTGCATGTGAAAAGGTAGCTTGATCTCTGTTGCGGGCCGACTCCAGCAAACGGAGGTCTAGATACACACAAGAATTCAAGGTGGCCATTTCGAAATACTACCTAATAATGTATGTGCTGGGGAGTATATTTCCAAAACAAAATGTGTTCCATAACTATAAAACTGGGAGAATATATCTTCCCCTCTCTCGCTCTGGAATTCTGTGCGAGGAATTTTCCATATGAAAACCGAAAGAAGAAGAGAGAAGCCACAAAAGAGGAAAATGGGGAAACGACAGACTTAAAACCCAGAGAGCTGTACAACACGGTGCAGCCACTCTCGGAGCATTCACGCACGATAAACTACTCCAAATAGTATATGAAGTGAGACGTAAACGGGGTGGGTACAGCACTCAGCTCGATCGGGACAACGTGCTCGTGAACCGGCGGGCGAGTAGCTGGCGGTACGCTAATCTACGGAGGGCCCAAAGCACTCATCGTAGAATACCATACTTAGTCTCCATCTCGTACGCCGTCTGGTGCCCTGAGAGCGGTTGCTGCTCCTGCCCGATGCCTATAACCATACCGCACAGACAACCCTCGAGCGAATGCCGTGAAGCGCAGCAATAGCCTCATCAACGTGGTTGACTTCGCCGAGTGATGGCTAAAGGCCTCCGCGATCGATTCCAGCGGCTGTCCTCGTGTTTCGGGCATGAAGAGTGCGCCAATTACCACGGTTATCACGACGCAACCGCAAAAAAGGAAGTACATGCCGAAGGAAGAGGCGTTCAGGAGGGAGGGGGTTATGTAGGCGACGAAGAAGTTGGTCATCTGGTAGTATTCGCTGGTTTTTAGTAAGGTACATTCAATGAGAGAAGAAGGTAACCTTATTGATACAAAGCTACTGTTTTATTGTAGGAGCTTAACGTTAAGTAGAGGGAAGGGAACGTACGCAGTTAGCGCTCTGCGCAATGCTTGTCACGGTGGCTCGGGTGGAGACGGTCTGGATTTCGCTGGAGTATATTTTTAATCCCAATGCCCATGCTTTTATATGTGTGTCAAATGTCAGCTTCCATGCAATCCAACGACGGCGAAAAAAATAGAATCCTTCTCATGATACTCAACTCATGCTATAAGTAATTGAAAATAGATATATGGAGACGATAACGACCCATCTGCCGGCCCCAGAGGCCGGATGCACGCTATTTGAAGCGTAAAGACTGCCAATCAGCGCCATGATGATGGCGAGCACGGATCCCCCGTACAATGCTGAAGCACGCCGCCCTATTTTGTCGGCGTAGAGGAAAGCGGGGATTGAAGCGAGACAGAGAAGAACTGCAGATACGCCTGACGCAAGGAAGGATGCCGTCGACGAGGATAATCCGGCTTGTTTAAAGAGCAGTGGAGCGTACTGTGCTTATCGGTAAGCTTCTGCCGCGGGTCAAACCGATTTAAGAAGCAGGGCAAGAGAGGAAAAGCCAATCAAAGGTATGTGCATACATAAATAACCCCATCGATTCCACTCAATTGCTGCATGGACATCAAGAAGACACCCAGCAGTGCTTGTTTCCGTGACCCAGGACCAAGAATCAACCTTATGTCGCGGGCGCTTCGTGCATAATGCTGCCGTAATCTTCCACTAATGGTTGACAACTCTTCGGCGTTTCCACGCTCATGTGGATGTGCATCTCCATCCATTTCGTTATAACTTTCAATAATATTGATACCAAGCCTGGTACAGGCTGCTTCTGCTGCGGCTCTATGACCATGATGATGAAGCCAGCGGGGGGATTCTGGCAGGTAGAATAGAGATACTGCGGTCAGCAACAGGGCGATTCCAGCCTGCAAGGCGATCGGGAATCGCCATGAAAAGCTGGACTGTACGCGGACAGTTCCGTAGCATGAAAAGTAACCAATTACCAGGCCTGATGTTATGAAAAACTGAATGAGAGAAGCGAGCAGCCCGCGATGTTTGGCTGCAGAGATCTCACATATGTAGCTTGTGTAGTGAACAAAGTCAGCAATATCACTTTTAGCCGCACGGTGAGGCACTTTGTAATTGCCATTCGGACCTCTTGTTTCAGGGGAATAGTAAAGAAGGCCACAGGTTCATACACGACTAAGGTGCTCAAGAACAGTCCTTGTCCAATTCCGGCAATCAGCCGCCCGAATATAAATACCCCTAGGACACTTGCCCCAGCCTCGACTGTAGCGCCAATCGCAAACAGAAGTGCACCAAATGCTATGGCACGAGTTCTTCCTATGTTATCAGAAAGCGAGCCAGCGAAAAAGGACGCAAGCGCCATTGAGAGCAAAATTGAAGAAACTATCATGCCATGGATTGCAGGTGATGGATGGCCAAATTGATCTGTGAATGATGGCATGGTCGTCACAGGGCCAATGACGCCGGTGTCAAGTCTGAAGAATAACAGTTAGCTAAGTAGATACATAAACGGACTATCTCCACTTAGTTGTGTATCCTACCCATTGAGAAGGCCGCCTGCGGACGTAATGATTGCGGCAGTGACATATCTCGGCGGGGAATTGACGTGAGGCAAACTAAAACTGTGCATCTTGATCAACCTGATGTTTGGGATGCGACGAAACAGTGACAATAGACGTTACAAGAGATATTTAACTTGGTTTCGAACCTCAACCAAACTGTCAGCAGAGCAAAAACTTGGATGGGCCAGCCAGGGTTCTTATAGGTGCTCATCCATGGCGGGGAAGAGAAGGCCGCATTACTAAGGCAGACGATCAATTTCCCAGGCTCTCAGCAGGTATGAGCAGTAGTTTCTGCGCATGTATGACTTCAACGATCCAATTCTACCTCTATCCTTGACCTCGTTAGTTTAACTGCATGGCGGTTGTAAGTTAAGGATGTCATGAATGGAGTCTGCTAACTGCCCAAAAACTGTGCTGACTAATACAGTGACCTTGGATGACGCTGATGATGACCTCAAACAGCTCGACTTCAAACTACTCATAATAACAGTTTCGTCGCAAACATCCAAACTCTACTAAGAATGGGAGGTTGCGTAGCTCAACACATTCATTCGTCTCCATGGACGTGAGGCGCTGTTCTAACTGGTTTCCAAGCTGGCAAAAGTGCTGGAATATTAACTAAATCTCGCGATCCAAACCATCCTCCCTTGGACAACTGCCGAGCTCCCACACTGGCTTCGGCTGCAGCAATCAGCACCGGAACGGTTCTATTTACATCCGTATTCCTACCTCTAGCAATAGCAACTACAGGAAAAAGGCCATGTTATCAGCCTTCACGGCCCGCCCTCTCGTCGAGCTCAAACAGCGCGACAAGTCGAGGATCGAGTCGTTCCTAGCATACGGTGACCGATTACTTGTCGGATTGAATACGGGCACGCTGCGAATATATCGCATCAACGAGTTAAATCACGAGCATAGTGGGCATGAGGAATCTCGAACAGATGGAGCAGGAGAGCAAGAAAACGGAAGAGGGGGTGTGGATGCGAATGGTGCTGCTTTGGAAAACGCCGACCTACCAAACGTAAAGCCCACGGACCTACTTCGCGAACAGGAAAAGTTTTCACGGTATAAAATAGAGCAACTAGCCATTATTAAAGAAGCGGGCATTCTATTATCCTTATCGAACGGATACATTTCTATCCACGACCTCCAAACCTATGAGCTGCAGGAACAGTTAGTGAGGACAAAAGGGGCGTCCGCGTTTGCGGTTACATCAAATATCGTAAAGGACCCCAGTACTGGCGTACCATCAATTGTGTCTCGGCTTGCTGTGGCGGTTAAGAGGAAGCTGATGCTATGGACGTGGCTGGATATGGAATTGGAAGACGACACGGCGGAGATCACTTTGGCAAGTGGAATTAAGACTCTAACCTGGGCGAGTGGTACGAAACTCGTTGCGGGCTTAAGTTCAAGCTATGTGATGGTTGATGTGGAAGTTTCTAAGGTAACGGATATCGTTGGGCCTGGAAGTATCGGCGGGCCTGGTGGACAAGAGACGGGTCGACTTGGAGGGGTGGGTGTCGCGAGTATGAGTTACATTGGCATGGGAGGTGCCGCGCCTAAACCTTTGGCAACAAAGCTGGGAGATGGGGAAATTCTGTTAGCTAAAGATGTCAATACGCATTTCATCGATACTGACGGTAACTCCTTGGGACGGAGGCAGATTCCTTGGGCCGTAGGCCCGGAGGCTGTGGGTTATTCATATCCATATCTCTTAGCCTTGCAAGAGCCATCGAAAGGAACGTTGGAAGTCCGAAATCCAGAAACCTTATCTTTACTTCAATCCATTTCCCTCCCGTCAGCAAGCATGCTGCATATACCACATCCAACAATAAGCCTAGCACATGCGGGAAAAGGCTTTCTGGTTGGTAGTGAGCGCATCATCTGGCGAATGGGTGCGCTAGACTACGACTCGCAAATCGACTCACTTATCGAACAAGGCCACTTAGATGAAGCCATAAGCCTAATCACCATGCTGGAAGATGCCCTACTCAAAGACAAACCGGGCAGGCTTCGACAAGCGAAGCTGCAAAAGGCGCAAGCTCTATTCGACAAGCAGAAGTATCGTGATTCATTAGATTTATTTACAGAGGCATGCGCTTCCCCCGAGATGGTCATTCGCAAGTATCCCAAAATTATTGCTGGGCCACTCTCAACTTTCGACGAGGAGAAAAGCGAGGAGGATTCATCAGACGTGGACGACCAAACATCTCAGAAAACAAACGGCACTGCGTCTAACAGTATAGACATTGCCGCAGAAAGTATGCCAAAAGCCAGACCTCCTGCAGGATATGCACCATCTGTGAGATCATTTTTGAGAGGTAAATCTGAGGACGCCAGCGAGACAGGTAGTATGCGTGGAAAGCCTGCTGATGTGAAACCGGTGGACAAGCCGCTACGTATGATTTCCAACCGCATTGCGTCTGCTTATCTAAATTTGATACTAATACCCACGTAGAAGGAAAAGATTTAAAAACCGCTGCCCACGCTCTCCAGGGGTTTCTGGCAGACATTCGGCGGAGGCTACAACGATTTCTTAACCCAGATGGAACCGTCACGACCTTAGCATTGCAGCTTACCAATGAGACGGACGACTTTACTCAGTCAATGAGGAGTGTACTAGGCCTGTCTCTAGACAATACGTCAGACGACATTGCGGAGAAACTTCGCGAGACAGCTACGTTGGTCGATACGACCCTCTTCCGTGCCCACATGTTTGCAACACCATCTCTCGCCGGATCCCTCTTCCGCATCGCCAATTTCTGTGACCCAGACGTCGTGATGGAAAAGCTCGAAGAAACCGGACGTTACAACGACCTTATCGACTTCCTCTTTGGCAAAAAGCTGCACCGGCCCGCCCTCGAGCTGCTGCAGAAATTCGGCCAAGCCGAGACAGACGAAGTGGACGCAGTCGCTGCACAGCTCCGCGGCCCCGAACGCACTGTCGCATATCTGCAAAATCTGCCACCAGAAATGATCGATTTAATCCTGGAGTTTGCCGAATGGCCTGTGCGGACGCGGCCAGAACTGGGGATGGAGATTTTCCTCGCCGATACAGAGAACGCGGAAACACTGCAGCGTGATAGGGTCCTAGAATTCCTTCAAAACATTGATGCCAAGCTTGCTATCCGGTATCTAGAGCATGTCATTGGCGAGTTGAATGAAATGTCACCAGACTTACATCAGCGGTTGCTCTCATTATATTTGGATAGGCTCAAACGGTGGAAAGAGGGTGACATTGGAGCACAACAAGAGTTTGAAAACGAAGAAGAGTGGAGGGATTGTAAGGAGAGGTTTTTGCACATGTTGAAGGACAGTGAGCAGTACTCGCCGGCTAGGATGCTAGACCGACTACCTAGAGAAGGTGGGCTTCCATTCATTTCACATCCATGTGTCCCCTTAATCATCACCGGCTAACCAAGCACCGGAATGATATAGATCCTGAATTTTTCGAGGCTCGAGCTATTATTTTTAGCAAGATGGGCCAACACAGACAAGCACTGGAGATTTATGTGTTCAAACTAGAGAGTCCAGATAAAGCTGAAGAGTAAGTCTGGTATACCATTATTCATCTTTTCCCTTGGAAGACTTCCTATACTCAGTAGCTAACCCTATGAATAGATATTGCAACTATATTCACCGGCATGAAGAAGCTCGGACAACAGATACGACGACGCAGCGCGTCTCACCCACAGACAACGAAGATGGCCATCCATCCATTTATCACACTCTCCTGTCCCTTTACCTCTCCCCACCACACAATTACAAACCTCAATACGGTCCCGCTATAGAAATCCTTGCCAAACACGGTTCTCGTCTCCCCGCCGGGTCCACCCTCGAACTAATACCTGAAACATTCCCCGTGCACGAGCTAGAATTCTACTTCCGCGGCCGCATGAGGGCCGCCAATTCAGTCGGGAATGAAGCCCGGATTGTCGCTGCGTTGCGCAAGGTGCAGAATGTAGCAGTCCAGGCCGACTTGCAGCTTGGTGAAGAAATCATGAAGGGGAATAATAAGGGTCGGAATCGGTTCGTGACTATCAGCGAGGAAAGGGTATGCGGTGTATGCCACAAACGGTTGGGCGGAAGTGTTATTAGTGTTTTCCCAAAGTATGTTCATTTTTCAGTTTTCGGTCCCTTGCTACAGTCCGTTGAGTAGTGTTTTCTTTCGAAGACATCTCTGGCTAACTAGTATTCTTCGAATAGCAATACTGTTGTCCATCTTGGATGCGCTGGTAAATGGAGCGCGGCTCCTGTTTCCTAGGTGGGCGCATAAAAATTGATTTTGTCTGTGACACCCCTTTTCCATTTTAGACATATAAATCTAAGCGGATACAATGTTAATACATGTTTGCCCTTCTTGGTTTTCCCGTCTCTTCCCATTTTGCTATCCTTTCCACTTCTCATTTAATGCAATTTATGCGCGGGTATTTCTCTGGCCCACTTCCCCTTCCATGAGCATTCCAAGCATTGTTTGAGATACCCATTCACCCATAATCCGCGGTTTTGTTGTTTTATTTGTTGTTCATTTCAAGATAGGTAGTGTAGTTACTAGCATTCTCTCAATAGCAAATGCATCCATGAGCCATGAGCAATATATACCCCCATATCCATAGGAATTAAACCCAAGGCTAGGGGAACTGAAGGTAGATCTCTCAAACCAAGCAGATCCTCGACCGACCACGGAGCGAGGGGCTGCCAAGTAACGCGATGGGAACCTGGTGTGCTGTCGTTTCCTCAAAAATTCAATCTTCATCGTCCAAAACCTCCTCCCCGTAATTCTCCTCCTCTCGCCGCTCTTTTTCACTCTTCGCCTTGTCCGCACCACCACCAGATGCCTGTCGATTATTATTGTTGTCTTCGTCCATACGGGCGGTTAGGAACTCATTGACCTCAGTCTGCAGCGTGCTCACGGCCCCGCGTAGTTCAGAGAGAAAAGCCGTCTTTGCGGGCGTGCCAGAGCTGTCCGAAGGCCGAGGTAGGGATGTTGAAAAGGTATGAGCAAAGGTGTGCGTTGTGGCTGGGGCAGTGTATGTCGCATACAGAATGGAGGGGCTGCGTGAGGGGTTCGGTGGAACGGCCATTGTTGATACTCTTCCCATGTATCTGCTCGCTTGGGTGTTGGAGGTTTTTTTTTTTTTTTTTGGTTTTATCAGAGAGGCTGTAACGGAATGAGATCTTGCCCTTAAAATGTTCGAATTTAGAACCGAAGATGTTTAAAAATACAAGATGAGACTGTAGCAAACCCATGACCGCCCCCACCCCGCCGGAGCGACTCGAGGAGCCGAAGTCGTGATCCTTGGCATTTGAGTCACGTGATATTCATTTTGAGCCTCTTGGACGAAAGAGCCCAGCATACGGAGTAACGTTATCATAATCGAAACTTCTGCATCACTGGTGCAATTATTTGCCATTGACTATCCAAAATGCGATATTGGCCATTTCCCAACCCCTAATATCTTCCAATGCATCACACAGAGAATAAATCAACAGATCTTTTCTTTGTTGAAAAGAACAAGGACATCTATCCTTGCAAAGCTATGGCAGCCTCAGCCATCAGGATACTAATGCATGGCATGCTCCCAAGGCTGACGGACGGTTAGCCTGCATCCAGCCCCAGAGACAAAGAGGGCGCTGAGATATGGCCGACACAGCCACAGGTTCACTGTCCATATAAAAGCTGGGCAACCAGTCCATTTTCCCATGGGCTGTCATCGCAATCGCCATGAATGGTTAGATGATTAGTTGCCCGTTTTAATCTGACTTATCAGCCTGGTCTCAGGTTGTTGCACAAGGTGTATACTGCTTCTTGTCCCAACTCGCAAAGGGCTCTGATAACCCTCCACCTATTGTAATTGGACGCAAATCAACTTGTTTCTCTTGATTAATGAGCCTTACGCCATTAATTGACCCAAAGCCGCCTCGTCGCTATGGATCCCGTTTCTGCAATCGGTATTGCTGGAGGTGCTATTCAGATCACAACCCTTATTACAAAAACCATCCACAGCTTATCCACGCTCCATGGTAAATTCAGTAACGCGGATCTCACCCTTAATTCCTTGATCGCTGAACTCTTGACAATCAAAGCCGCCATTACTCAGCTTCACGAATTGTCCGAGTACAACTCGAACTGCACACCGAAGCATCCAGAATACATAGAAGGACTGGATGTCGCATTGGACGGGTGTATCGCCATTGTGGATGTTTTATCTGAGGAAGTTGCGCAGTTGACACCAATCTCGTCGCATGAAGCACCACATCGAGGCTGGGGCCTGCGAGCCAAAGCAAAAATTGTTTGGAAGGAGGATTTGATGAGGGAGCATAGTCAGATGTTACATTCCCAGGTTCTGGCATTACAGTTACTTCTACAAGCTTGCCATTGGTATGTGGCTTTTGAAAATCCGTCTCTGAGAACACATCTAAAAATATCATGCCCATCGGCTCATATTCCTATCCAGTCGCACCTCTTCGGAACAACTTGAGCTACTTCGGAGACAAGAAAACCGAGATATCATTAAAAGGGTGTTAAATGACACCGCAACATTACGGTCCACAACTAGTATAGCGGGCGCCCGAACAGACGAAGCTGCTAGCAGCATCAGGGGCTCGTGCACTGGTAACACGGTGTTTGAATTTGATCAAGTTCTCCTCAACGAGGCCCCGTATCGACGTGCGATGCGAAACCACCAGCTGAGCCATAGACAGCCTACCGTATTGCCGAATCGTCAGAGTTCAACGGCAACTCCAATATCCGGAACAGATGAAGGCTATGCTAGCGGTACATCTGAATCTACGACCTCAAGCCTATTCCGAAAATTCTTAGATTCTACAAATGGCGATGAAGGCATTGTAGCGCGCCCTTCAGAAGTTCTACAGCTCCATGGAGATGTGTCGAGGTGCCATACCCTCTCACCTGGCCTGTCGCGTTCCCCCGAAACTAACAATGGCGTCGAGCGCTCGAAGTCCGCAACTTCCGCTCTTGGGCGGAGGTCCTCAGGGTCGACAAAAGAGAAACTATTATCAGCATTGCGACGATTGAACACTACAAGCCGCTCTAACTCAAGCCCAAGGATATCGCCAACTTCTGGTTCAACAAAACGCCGGCGAAATCGCGCGAGTGAATCAAACATTAGCATTGACCTAATGTCGATGGATAACATAACGACACCCGCGATCGTGAGAGCCTCTCAATCAGGTGCGATTCTCGAGGTAGAGAACTTTATCAAAGTTGGAACGGACATCGAGACGCGCGATGTTACGACCGGCCGAAATGCTCTAGCAGTCGCTGCACATTGCAATAAAGCAGATATAGTTCGCCTGCTTATTTATCATCATGCGAAACTCGATACCCAGGACGCACAATTATCCACGCCATTGCATTTAGCAGCGTCAAGAGGCCATACACATATTCTCCAACTCCTTCTGGAAGAGGATGCTGGGGTCAACCTGAAAGATGCCAATGGCAGAACTGCGTTCATGGTTGCTGCCAATGCCGGCCACACCGAAGCCGCGAAGATGCTCCTTGACTACAATTGCAAGATTAATACGCGGGCAACGGATCAAATGACAGCGTTACACATTGCTGCGAAAAGTGGTGATTACGAGATTGCCTCTCTCCTCATCAGTTACGGCGTCGATATCGAAGCGAAAGATGTGAATATGATGACTGCTACCCATCATGCTTGCGAAAAGGGTCATGTAGCAATTTTAGAATTGCTCATAAACCATAAAGCAAACATTACCGCTGTTGGTGCGGACGAAATGACTCCCTTGATCTGTTCTGCGGCTAATGGCCATTTCCCGACTACCCAACTCTTGCTCCGGAAGAAGGCCACGCCTCATAGCAAGGACCAACACGGGATGAATGCCCTACACTGGGCAGCATTTAATGGTCATTCGGATATTGTGGGTCTTCTACTTCAGAAGAAAACCTCGTTGTTTTCCCAAAACCTACAAGGACGAACTGCTCTACACCTTGCTGCTATGAATAAGCAGTTTGCTGTTGTTGAATTCCTTCTTCGAAAAAATGCACCAATAGAAGCGCGATGTCACCAAGGTTTCACTGTGCTTCATTATGCCTGTTGTGCGCAGTATGTTGACCTTGTTCGTCTCCTGCTGGCGGCTGGAGCCGATATTGAAGCGCAAGTCGATAAACTTAAACAGCGTCCAATACATCTTGCAGCTTCCCTGGGCTCGCTGGAAATCACGAAGCTGCTATGTGAAAAAGGTGCTTCGGTAGACGCACTCAGCTCCGATTCGACAGGCAGGAGAGCGCTCTCCATTGCTTGCAGAAGCGGTAACCTGGAAATCGTGCAAGAGTTGCTTCGATTCGGTGCGAAACCCCGCCTACTCTATCCCGGCAGTATAGTTGAAGATTCGCCGATTTGCATCGCCTCGAGAATGGGCCTTGCTTCTGTGGTCGCTCACTTCCTTGCGAATGGCTCTTCTGCATTAGAAAGTGATGAAATGGGCTGGAGTCCCATTCTCTATGCGGCCCATTTTGGACATCCACAAGTGCTCGATATTCTGCTTCAATACTATCGCCCAACTGCAGATACTCATCTATTCCACATGCTTATTGGAATCGGATTTGCACCCGATGCGCTCATATCCCCCGACAATAGAAAGCAAGTGCAAAACCTCATTCAACAAGTAAAAGATCGACAGTTGCTAAATGACCGTTCACAACACGAGATTCCTCTGCGGATGCCTTCAACTTGCTCCACGATACGATCTAACTCCCAACCAAACCTACCTAGACACCCATGGGAGCGGCAGGAGATCTCTCCCGCCCTAGCATATGATGCTCCAGTGCCACAACTCTCCGTGCGACCTCCTTTACCTCGAATAGAGCTTCCCACCACCGTTAGTCAAGGCCTTCCTGATCCTCGCCGGAGGATGCAAGGAAGTCCCAGCCCGGAAACTATCCCAACTAAGTCTCCAGCCGCGTACATACAGTCTCCGGAACCGCCAATCAGCGGCGGCAAGTCTAACCTCGGAGGCATGAGTGTGTACCTCAGAATCGTGCTAGGGCGTCTGGCAGGCTTGGGCTTCGGTGGATGCAAGGCACGAAAACTGTCATCCGGTACGAACCATGCGGAACATGCAGGATACACAGGAGGAAATGATTCCTCCTCTACCATGAATACTAAAACAACCTTATTCGGGGCGGCTGTGCCTCTAACCACAGAGACAAGCACCCCACCAGACAACGGGAAACCCGATGAAATTGTACGACCACCCGATGATGCGGAAGATAGGAACCGTAGCGAGGAGGACAGTGTTGATAGCGATGAAGGTGACCACGACGATTGTTCATCAGATGCGCGGTCCGTATCTACGGTTTTCACGGCGTTGGAGGTTTTGGATGACGACAACCACCCTCAGATTTTCGAATTGGAGGCTTGAGGTTTATTACTTTTGACTTTTTGTATGGGTTTGCAGTATATATTCGGTGCAGGCCTCTGCTCATTTTATTATATAAGCTCTATAAAAGAGATAATATGCAGATAGATAATAATAATAATATCAAAAAAGCCAATAAAAGAAATAAACTTTCCCCTATTTTCCGTTACCCATTCGGGGCAATATGTTTACCCTGGCTCCTGTCGTCCTTAGTCATTCTCACGTGCTGGTGGTGACGTCCATCTCCGTCGTCGCATCCTCACCTGTCCCAGATCCATCCACACTCGAGCCAGTTGGGGGGAACTCGCCCCGACACCTCCAGCTAAATGCCGATACGTATATACGAATAACGGTGCAATAGTGCTATGAGAACGCGGTCCAATGCTCCCTCCATTTTTCTATCATCGATTATCATTCCTCTGGGTGCGAGTGTCGTGAGCGATCATAGCAACCAAACCCACTGACTTCGCATCGCCTGTCCACCATGAGCAACCGCAGCCCCGTTCTACGCCGTGCAGATGTGAACTTCCCTGTACCACCAGAATCTCCCGATCGCGTTGCAGCAACCGATTATTCTGCACGGCCAAGTTCCTCCAGCAGCGATGCTTCCTCTACTTCTTCCAATGTCACCTCCCTCACCATGCCCAAGCGCGGCCTATACGGCGTGAAACCTCAGGTGTCTAACCCTCGAATACCGTCCGCAAGCACTAACAACAGTAATACTTCTCTCCCAAATTTTTCGCGTCCGTCAGCGCCTCAAATGCCACCAAGCGATCCATTAGCCCATAAAGCGCTGCCTCTGCCTCCGCCTCAGGAACTCCAAAAACACAGACCCCGTCAGCACTCACAGGGGTTTTTTGAACCGTCTCTTCCCACCGCCTCATTATCCGAACAAACTCCAATTACTATGGCGAACTTATCCGCCTCTCAAATAGCTGCCCAAGCTGCTATGCAGCACCAGGCAAGTTCACGTCACCTGCGGAACCGGTCGCAACCAAACAGGCTTCCTCAGGATAATGTAGCCAAAAAGGGTTCCAAAGATCATTCCCATCAAGTTTCTCCAGGACAACATCAATACTCGAACGGGGTGGTTGGAGGCCGTGCACTCGCAGCAACAACTGCTGCGAACGTTGCATTCCCCCGAAGTCCAGGCTACGCCCCCTCGCCAACGAATGTCGACCATGAGAGTGGGCATAAGCACAAGGGGGAGAAGTCTAAGATGAAGATTTTTTCAAAACCGAAACATATTGGCCTATCAAGAGACAAGGATGGGGACAAACACAAGCCTGCACCATCCCCCAACAATCATCTTCCCCTTCCAGGCCCGAGTGGCTTGTCACGAATGGTGAATGCCTCTACAACCAGCCTTAACGAATCTTCCACTTCTGCCAGCTCTTCGATGTACAACTTAACAAATTCCTCTGCAACTACGGTAGTGCTTGCAGACCGGCCAGCCACAGGTGAAAGGGAGAAGGATAGAGAGAAAGACAAGGCACATAAACATCACTTTTTATCACGACAAAAGCTAAAATTAAAAGACAAAGATGATCATTTCAATCTGCCACTATCCTCTGCGTCAAGTAATTCGAAACCTTTAGATCCTAGCGCTCCTCAATCGCTCTACTCCTTCACTCCTCAATCTCCGTCGGCAGCGTCCTTCGCCAAATCGAAAAGTGGGCTTGACCTACGACACGGAGGTCGGGCTCTGCGAGAGAAAAAGAAGGAAGAAAAGGCCTCTGCTGCCGCTGCTCACGAGATTGGACATCGGGACACAGATGATCGGGTGACTAATGGAGCAGTTGGAGCTAGTTCTTCGTCTGTTCATGGCGGCCCCGTTTCACTTGGAAACACAGCTCCGAGTGTATATGGCGGTGAGGCCTCTTTGAAGGAAACTTTGCAAGGGTTTGGTCTTCACAACATGGCTCCGGAAGATGCATGGGACTTTTTAAAGGCAAAACTTTTGGTCCTATTCGAAGGAGAAGATGTTCGCATTGCTCTAGAGGATCTAAACAAACTTGTTTCGATCCATATACAACGATGCGTGCTAAAACACGTGCCATCTGTCATCGTGGAAGATTTGCGCGACCTGCTACAAACGGGCTTTAGTTCATTAAGCCACTCACTTCATTCCGTCCCAGACGAACGCGTTGTCCCGCATCTCGTTCAGATGTGGCTATTAGTGTTTGGGGGGGTACTCCCTTTTATCCAAGCTGTCTTTCTGCCTCTAGACCTGGAGTTTAAAGGCCGCGGCTCAATAATGACTTCTCGTGACGCGAAAGAGTTTTGGGGTGCACTACCCAACGGTGAATCTTCGAATAGATCCATGGGCGATGAGCTCGATGTTCGCACCATCGTCCTCATCTCCTTCCGCGACAATGTGATCCTCCCCCGCTACGAAATTTTGAAAGCAACATTCTCGCGACTCAGCCTTGAGAGCATCCATGTGAATGTCAGCGCGCTCAGCACGGCCCCAAACAGTCGACCAAGCACCGCATCAGCTCTCGACTCCGGGTTTGGAAGTTACAATTCCCAATCTTCCACCCTCCTCAACACCGCTGGTAGTTTCTCCTCTGACTCCATCGCCGCCTCCATGTCCCGCAGTCGCGCTGCATCCAACACCTCTAACCCCGAATACGTCACCCCATCATCATTTACGTCCATGTCCCCACCGCAAAATTCCACACTCAATCCAACCCTACAAGCGTTCCCCTTGCGCACTACTTCCAAATCCGCAGACCCATCGCATCTCATTACTGAAACCGTTGGCCGCATGCTCCAATGTATCAGCGTGCTAGCCAGCGTACAAACAGAGGACGACGCGCAGAAGAAGATAGAGACACTCAGCAAAGCGCTCAAGCACAACTGGCTTGGCCGGGGACGGACGGGCCGGGACCGTCGAGGTTTCGTGGGTACTAAGATCCGCCCTGTAGTACCGCGGAAAGATAGTGACGATACACCGACTAGCTTTACCCCTGCTGGCAACGAGAGTGACGATGGTGGCGAGCTATGAGATGAGGGGGACTGTGTGCAGTAGACGTTGAGGAAACCCGTTTTTTATCTTTTCTATTCTTTTATTTCCTTTTCTTCAATGGTCTTTATGTATGTTCTGCCGGGCAGCGTACGGATATCGGAAGCGGAAGGCGCCATGAATAATGGAAATGACATGTGTATGGAAATAGCATCTACACTTGTTTTGTTTTTGATTTTTGACATCTGGATGCGGGGGATGGTGGGTTGTTCAATGAGTGCGGTGCATGATTTTTCTGGCTGATTTGACATTTGACATATATACCCTTTGCCTTGGGCTGGGTGGGTGTTTTCACATCTATTTGGAATTTAGCAGGTAGCCTTCGATCTCTTTCTCGGTTTTTTTTTTTTTTTTGTTTTGCAATTTTTTACATTTCTATGAATGAGTTTTACGACATGAATACACTATGTGCTTTTACTCGGGATCGATCCACTGGTTATTATTTGATGTGATCTTTCTTTGTACTTGATCGAGTTTACTTTTTGCCATCATTTGGCCGCTGACTGGTTTAAACATCCGTACGAACAACGGCGCAATCCATTTTCCATTTTCCCTTTGCCGTCTTTTCATTTCATTTCATTTCATCCCCCCCCCAAAATGACATAAAAGGGAGATAATCGCTTCTTTAGGCATCTGTACGAATTAGGGCTCATATCCCTTCGCGGGGGAGCTAGTCATCTTGCCGACATACTTACTATACCATATTGTCTCTTCCTGTCATGTATGGGATCCAGATCCAGATCCAGTGACTCGTACGCGCAAAATTTCTCCTCAAATGGCATGAAATGACGCACGTAAATCAGCTTGGTTAGAAGTCAGGACCGGGCTGGCGGGGAATTTGTGATTTTGCACGGGCTCGTATTACTCGAGCCCAAGTGCCAGAGCAAACATTGCGAATTCCGGGGGGGTGGTTTTCCGTCTACCCTTGCTTATTATTTGGATATTCTTGCCGGCGGGTTCGGATTCATATTGGGATGTCAGGTATCGGTCAAGAATCTATATAGGTTTTTTTCTTTTCCAATTGGAAGAGAATTTGATGTCGCTTTTTTTCTGGTTGGTTAGGACTGAAACTATGAAACTTAATGAGTATACTATATATATATATATATATGTATATCTCTCTATTTTTGTATAACGAAGCAAGCGGGGTGACGGATACGCATCCCTATTTTATTTTTCAAGAGATTGATGAAAACGAAACGGGGACTGGAAATATAAAAAGATCGGATGCTCGAGCTTCCAGGAGATCATGGTGTCTAGTGAACGGCATTACTGGGCATTACTACCTACTACTAAATGCGCTATTGTCTCCGGTTATACACACAGCCTTTTATCTGCCATATATGTAACTAATTCTGGGTCCGGATTCTGAATATATAGATATGTATTGCCCCATACATATTGTCAGTGCGGTCGGAAAGAAAGGGGGTGTATGTATACATATCCCACATAACAAACCTGGTTCTTTCTGCTCAAAACACCGCAACGGAGCCAGTACCCTGTATCCTAATCGAAAAGAATCATGAGTGGCATCAGTCCATTTATAAACGCTCCATCTATCAAGCTTGTAAATCAGTAAGTAACCTTCGTGGAAATCAAGTAGAGTTTTACAGGTCATAGCAAGAGGGAGGTGAACAGCCACTGAGAAACTGGGCAACTGGCCCCGGTTTTGTTAGCGGCTCTGAAGGCCGGAAGGAATATCGCATGGATAAGACTGGAAGAAGGACGGGGGG
>QGQJ01000330.1:893-28207 GCA_003206725.1 Blastomyces emzantsi | reverse complement strand
CTGTAGAATATTCCTGAAGCCTAACTTTATTTATTCTACACTTTTTCTAAAGGTTTAAATGTCCTTCTTTGGCGAACGTAGGGATATTGCGAGTATCATCACGTGATTGGATTCATCAGCCTTGGCATCAAATTCCTCCTCCTCTAAACTTTTGGACATCACCAACGGTCACTGTATGACATCGAATATCCTCCTCATTTTCAAATCAACGTGTCCCTAGTTCCTTATCAATCGGTTTGTTTGATAGCTCATATTTCCAGTTTTAATCTTCGATTTTGTCCCGGTCATCATCAATTGCACACAAAATGCTATGCTCGCGCTGCAGAACGAACCTGCTTCGCCTACCTTTCCGCCAACAACGCTGGGCCTCCCTCCAGGCATCACGATGCGCAGTCTCCCTGCCTTACAGACAGAGTGTTCGACAGTATAGCACACCCGCATCCGATGCCCCTGAGTCATCCCAGCCATCCCCTGCCCCATCAATCACCCTCCCCGGAGTTGCGCCTCCGTCCCCAAGTGTACCTCCAGCGCCTAAAGGAAATGGGCCACCACGTGTTTTGAGCGGGACACCAGCGGGCACGATACTAAAGGGCTTGAGTTACATAAAAAATAAGCCTGATGTTTATGCGATGGAGGATCATGAATATCCCGACTGGCTATGGGGCCTCCTGGATGAGGCAAAGGCAAAGAAGAACGCGGACGGAAAAGCAGATGTTGCCGGTAAGTTTATGATACTGCGGCTGTTTTAGATACCCCATTTATCGTTATACCTTCACCAGCTTCAAGATAAGTATTCTAACTATCGACAAAAATAGCTATGAATAAAAAGCAACGGATACGCCACGAAAGAAAAATGGCCGCTCTCGCCGCTTCCCAACCACGTAAAATTCCACTACACGAACAAGCCATCGATATCACTCCAGCAGATGCAGTCCCGCAAGAGCAGTCCCCAGAATTCCTAGAAGCGGCAGCATCCAGCATCAGCACCCGTACGCAAATCACCAAGAGTGCTAGAGAGGCCCGAAGGAAGAGCATCAAGGAAGCTAACTTCCTACGCGGAATGTGAAGAGTGGGACGAAACGATGGTCAGAGTGTGAATAAAATATTTTTGTTTCCGGCAATGGAATGGTGTCGGACTTGTAACATTACCTCCGTTGCTTTGCTTTGGAGCAAATGCATGTTTTTCTAGCGTGTGTGTACATATAGACTGAGAGAGGAAAATGTGAAGCCTTGAAAGCGGCAATGTATCCTGTTCCTGATTTTTGGATCGTCATATGAAAAAACTTTTATAAACCGTGAAAAGTACGCATGGCTGACTATCTTGGCCGTTCTATACTCTGTTGGCAATATTTACTTTCTCATTTACTTGGCACGTCACCACAATCGCCAATCCCTCCCCTCGATAAAAAGACGAACAGCAAAGATATTTTCCCTTGGGCCTGTCTTGCCCTTTTTTGTTTTCCTTTTGTGATTCTGCCGAATTCATGTACTTTGAAGAGAATGGGTTTTCTCTCTTTCAGGTCTACTTCTGGTTCGTTGTTTCTGTATTAATATTCTGAACGCCCATACTAGGTACTATTGCATTGCACATCAAGAGGTGGTTATAATGTCCAGACCCACGTTTTGCCAACTAGTTTTTCTGAAAGAATGTTGAATGAGTGTTATATGTAAGTGAGGATAATGTAATCTTGACAGAGCATCCACGAAAGAAAATATTTGTATTCATTTCATGAGCTGTGAGTGAGATGGTGATACAGTTCTGCCAGCTGAACAAGTGATTGCGAGTATGAATTGTAGATATGTTTTCTGATGGAATGTATTTTTTATATACTCATACTTTCATATGCCTGATGGCAAGTATCATTTCGCAAAAGATCATTTGTTTTATGACAGCTCTTTACTATATGATATGGGAACAATACTTCTGAAAGCTAGATACTTTACATGAAAACTGTATATTGATTGTAGTGTGCAGCCTCTTAGGCAGGTAGTGATGCATTCGACGCCTAAGTGCACATAGCCTTCGCGAGGGAGCTCAACATTACTCATATTTTAACCCATCTTCCCTTCATAGATACTCATCACTGAGATTGGGCTGCTAGTACAGAAGAATAATATGAACGTGGGAAAATCGAATTGATTAAATCGGGGTCAAATGAAGGATTTTTGGCCGTAAATGTACTGGAATTCGTTTTGATTGCTGATGTTGAGGGAAGATGAGATAAAAACTTTGTTTGGGGTATCACAGGGGCAAAATATGTAGAGCAAGATATTAAAATCAGGAAGTTAAAGGAATAAGGAAAGTAGACAATTATAAAAGTAATGGAATCACCTGGGGCCAGGAGAAACGAATCAAAAGCCCCAGCAGGAGAAGATCATCACACAGCCAATTTCATTGCCTCCATTGAACTCCTTTCTATCTTCTTTTTTTCCCCTCAGTTACGGTTTGGCCTTTCGACGCTTTTGAAGCCGCCGATGAGCGTATTAGTCCAGCTTGTTGGATGAGTTTCCACGTACACCATAGATATAAAATGCCAAACCCGGATGCCCCGATTAAAACGTTGAGCACAACCCATAAATCCGGCTTCCCTGCCGGTGTAGCAACGAACGCCTCAAGAATATGCCAAAATATCATCGACAAATAATAAATCAAATGCAATATCTTCGTTAGAACATGCAAATTTCCGGTGACATTCTCTTGCGTAGCTTCAGAAGATTGCGCCGATTCATTCCGATATAGACTTAGCGACGTTGGCGGGAGGCCAAGTAGATATGCCCACAGCAGGGTGAGGACGAAATAAGGAACTCGCAATTCGTCGCGTCGTAGCAGCGGGAAAAGAGTCCACACGCCAAGCATGTTTGCTAACCCAACCCATGCTCGTGTTTCCTTGCTTAAGCCACGGTCGTTGCCAAGAAGTAGGGTCATAGGAAGGAGTGGTAAAAGTACACTCTTTTCATGGACTTGAAACGAGAAAAGGAAAAATCCCCATGCTGTGCTTGCTAGCGCTGGTAGAAGAAGTGTCGGTCGAGGGTATAGGCCGACGAACGTGCATGGAGTCACGATTGATAGAACGGTAGCACCAAGTGACGCGCGTTGGAGTAAAGTCGAGGGGAAACGGTTTAGTTTGTAGAATGTGTGGATAGTGCACCAGACATTAGCGACTTTGTCTTCGAACAAGCCTCTCGAAAACGGAAATATGCGGTGAATTGTTTGAGCGAGTTGCAGCACTGGAGGGAACATCCACGAGGACTCATCCAGTTTCACTGGAAGGTTCTGAAGGAGTGGTGGACTGGGCAGTGACAGCTCAAGGCCGCGATATTTGTTATAGAGCGGCGTGATTATGAAAGGGGCGAACATTAGACCGAAGGCAAGGATCGTAATGAGACTAATGCACATCAACCGGCCAAGTCTGACGCGTGGTGAAAAGCAGGCGCCAAGCATAAAGGCAAATATCGCGGGGGCAAAGTACAATGCCATTTGCTTGAAGCAGAGGGCAGATACAAAAAATAAAGAAGCCCAAAGCATCCGTCCAGCAACCATGCATTCCAATGCAGCCACCACTAATCCAAGCATAACGGTGTTGTACTGAAAATGTCCATGGTCCACGAGAATAGTGGCGGGCTGCATAAGGATGGCGACAAGCGCAATGGAAGAAGCCCAAACGTGAGTGCCTTGCATTCGAGAGTATCTCCTGAGAAAGATAACAACAGCAGGGATGTAGACAAGGTACTCGGAGACCACGACAGTGGCGCGCATATAAACTTTGAGTAACGGCCCTTCAATGCCGCGCGAGTCGTCCAGCGCGAACCAGGAAGGGTCAATGATCGAGCCACTATCTAATATCAGTAACATATTAAAGATAATTCGGCAAGCTAAGCGTCTTACAATTTGCCCAAAAGCCAGCTGTGGTAAGCAGTAAGAGGAGGGTAATCCAAACCCCACCATTGTAGGTCGTAGAAGTACCACAACGATATAGGTAGGTGAGAAGTAATTTCCATCCAGTGCCGCTGGGCCTCAAAATCGCCATACATTGGAGGAGTGTTTTGGCCTGAACGAGATTTCATACTTAGCTTCATTTCCAAAATTCAACGAAATTCAACGAGGGGCTCTAGTTATAACTCACCAGAATATCCCCACAGGCTCACTGACCAGCGGAACAGCCCAACGACCATAAGAATCACAGGTAGCACGACCCATTGGGATACCCCGGCACGCGCTGGCCAGAGGAACGATACAATTGGGAAGGCAGGGGAGGGTTTGCTGGAGTCTGCACTGGTGATAAGATCGACGTTCGAGTGGGGAGCAGCCGTGGAGAGCAATCTCCTCTTCTTCCGCGGCCGGTGCGACGGTGACGGACTTCCGGAGGGGCCCATTGCGCATCAATTGATGAGGAGCATTGGTGGGGTTGCAAATTTGAGGGGCCGATATTAATATATGGGTAGTGCGCAAGTCAGTAGGTGGTGGACGTTGTCGGTTGTAGCTGGCAAGCTCCGGCACGCTGAGGTAAATCTGGCTGTGACTTGACGAACTCGCAGCACCTTTTTGGTACCTATGGGTCAGTTTAAACATTTAAGCTTGAATTAGAACGCTAACCTCATTGACTCTAGTGTAAACTTACCGACCTGAAATGTAATGAGTGGGACGTTGGTCGCGAGCCAGTTCTTCTTGGTTATCTGATCAGCTAATTCTTAAGTTATTTGGTGGAGAGAAGCGTAGCAAAATTTAGCTACTACTAATTCCCGAATAATAGAATAGAAGATGAAGGTCTTCGAGCTCGGCCATTCGACAATCTGATTGGCCAGAAAATAAATGGTCTCCAGGCTGTTTAATCCGTACGTCGCGAGGGTAATTGGCCGTAACCAGTTCATCAAATCTTTGAGGCCACAAGCTAAGGTAAGGTAGTTACAGCTGCAATCATGACGTTCTCTCTCATGTAGAAGTATGAAAATTAGTAAGAAATATTTGTGAGCACTCAATCATCTTCTAGTGTCTACATTTCACTTGATCTAATTCCACATTATCAAAACGAGGGTAAGATATCTTCTCTACTCCCTTGAAGGTTTTTAACAACTTGCCTAGGTAGTGCCCCTAACTCCGTAACCAGCTAGCACATCAAGGCTTGTGTGCTTGCAAGGCACTTTGAGTTGTTTAAATACCGCAATCCCATGAAATGTCTACAAAGAATGTTGAACTTAAAAGTCAATGCTTGTAGCGCTACTACGGGCGGAGTGAACGGGCCTGAGAAGGATGCAAATCATCGACAGCTTGACCCTGCAGCCAGTCCCAAGCAGAACAGCGTCCACTACCAAGGGATGGATTGCAGCCATTGTCCAGCAAGACTTCGACCATGCGTTTGCTCTGCAGTCTTACAGCTAGGCACAATGGAGTATCTTTTTTCTCAGTCACGACAGTAAGACTTGCGCCCCTTTCAATTAAAAGCTTAACCATGTCTGCATCGCCGCGTTCAATAGCTAAATGAAGAGTAGTCCAGTTCATATCATCCGCCAAATCTGGCTTTGCTCCGGCATCAAGTAGTAACTTTGCCATATTAACTCTGGCGAAGGAATTTCCCCTCGTGGAAAGCACCATACAGCTCAGGGGTGTCCAATAATACTCGTGGGTAGTTTTGTTCGGATCCAGACCTGCTTCTAGGAGAACAGCCATCACCGCTTCGCTTTTTCCCTCAGAGGCTATATGCAACAGCGTTGGGGAATCGATCCGGCTACCCCGCCACTCTTTGGGGTCGGCACCCTTGTCAATCAGCATTTTCAGCACATCGGCTCTTCCTGCGTAGACTGCAGTATACAATGCAGTTTCCCAGAGAGCAGATAGGTCTACTCCGCACGCTAACCACAACCGTACCAGCGCTCTGGATCCATGATGAACCGCATGATGGAAGCCACGAGAGTAGCCATTATGCAGTATATCGCCCGATTGCCAGTTCCACGTGGCCATTCGGAATGGATAACACATTTTGCATTTGTCAGAGCCTTTGTCCCCTTCACCATTACAGCGAAAATGGGAGTTCTTTTCAGCTAATATGGTCCGCGCCTTGGGCCCGCGGAGACAAGCCATATTTTCAAGATTCTCCTTGCACACTATCGAGCGCCAGAATATTGATCGACCGACCTCGCCGCCAGCATCAGAAACGACGATTTCAAATTTGAAGTGATCTTCTTCTCGTCCTTGGTAGTGTGCCGCGGCTGTGACAGTAGCACAAAGAGTTCTAGGTGCGGAATGGACAACAGACATCCGAGCCACAACAGAAATGGCGCAGAATGATAGAATTGGCTGAAGAGCTTGAGCGCTGGCGGTTTCCATAAGGTCAACCAAAGACGAGGTCGAAAGCACGGCGGGTGCTTTATGCTTGCCAGGAGAATTTTGGGTCGAAGCAAGCTGGCGGCCACCAATAAACAGAGAGACAGAAATTGGATTTATCTCCGAGTCTGGTTTTATCAACACGTCGTCAAACATGGCCATTTAAATTGCAATAATAGTTAAAAGGGAAGATCTAGCTGATATAGGCAGTACCCAATTTCGTTCTAGATGTTTGGCTTCGATAGCCGGTTAAGTGCTATGTGCTGGTTATGTGCTGGTTAACTAAGTTAGTTATTGGTCCCGTCCATGGATAAGTCAGCAAGGACAGAGTGGAGACTCTTGGAACTGCCGACGCTAGTCCCAGAGCACTCTAGCGCCAGGTTACCCGAAGGCGGTGAGCAAAATTTCCAGCCGCCAGAATTAATTTTTAGAAAATTTCAGAAAAAGGGAAATAAAAACTATTTCTGCGCTCACGTCCCTTTTCTTTCCTCATCCTTCTCTATTCCATCCTTTTCTCCCTTCTGTTTCTTTAAACAAACTTCCTTCCTCTTTAACTAAGATATCTGTGGGATTTGACCTGTGAACCTAGAGAGATAACGATTGGACCAGACGCCGCCTTTTTTCTCTTCCTTCAGTTTCCTGTTTAGGAGACTTGCTGCAAGAACATACATACCTGTGGGCTTTTCTGAGCGCCGAGGGCTGTGGGCTTTTTGAAAAATATACTGCGAAATCTATCTGTGGGACTTTCACCAGTGGGTTCTATATAGACGGAGCAAATATTGCCTGTCTGTCAACTGTGGGCTTGAGACTGTCCTGTCCGCTTCAGTGGGTTACTGAGGGTAAATTATACTCGTGGGCATATTCGAGAAAGATATCTCGAGTTCAATAGTACATACAACAGCTCTCTGCTAGTTGTTTGTTGGTTCCTGTTCTACTGAGGGCTTGAATTGTCGAAAGACAGATCAAATACACACAGTGGGTACTGAGGGTACTTTGAGAGGTTGCCGCACATAGTCTGTTCTATTACAGTTTGACTTGAAATCATTACACGGTGAGCGCTACATACTCCGCCTTCCTGCGATTCCCTTTTCTCCTTTTATTTTTTCCCTCCGAATGATTTACCTCCATTATCCCAAATATTTTGGCATCGCGAGACCTAACCACCGGTAGATGAAGATGTCGAAAACCAAGTCATCAACGAAAGCTAGCAAGGGGGGGGACAAGGCTGTGTCCAAGGTGAAGAGTGGCTCTGTAACAAAGGCGGCCGTCGTTGCAAAATCGAAGGGCAAGGAGGTGACCAAGAAGGTTGTCAAGGAAGACAAGAAAAAGAAGAAGGCACCAACACCGTCAGAATCCGAGTCCGAGAGCGAGGCCAGTGACAGCTCCAAGGCCTCGAGCAGTGAAAGCGACAGCTCAAGCGAGAGCGAAAGCGAGGCTGAGGTGAAACCTGCGCCCGCCAAACCCGCCGCCAAAGCCTCCAAGGCCGCCAAGGCCGAATCTGAATCCGAGTCTGAATCCGAGTCTGAATCCGATTCTGAATCGGATGGATCATCTTCGTCTGAGGATGAGAAGGCTGCTACAAACGGCGCGAAAGTGGAGACAAGTGAGAGCGACGAATCTGAATCCGATAGTGACTCTTCTGATTCTGACTCTGACTCCGAAGACTCCGCCGCCGAAGAAAAGAAGCCAGCTGCTAAGGCTGTAGCAAAGGTAAGAAATAGCCTTACTGGTTACATACTTTATCAAAGCATCTTGTTAATACTCTATAGGAATCCACTACTGAGGAATCCGACGCTGATAGCGACGACGAGTCCTCGGAGGGATCCGAGGAAGGTTCATCTGATGAATCTTCCGATGAATCGGCTGAGGAATCCGAAGAAGCGGAAAGCGCTGAGGCTGAGAAACCATCTTCCAAGTCCCAGAAGCGCAAGGCTGAAGACGATGAGGAGGTTGCCGCCCCCAAGAAGACCAAGGTGGAATCTAGCGAAGGTGGAAACCTCTTCGTCGGCAACCTGTCATGGAACGTCGACGAGGAGTGGCTCCGATCCGAGTTCGAAGAATTCGGCGAGCTTTCTGGTGTGCGCATTGTTACCGATCGCGATAGTGGCAGGTCGAGGGGGTAAGTAGGAAAGCTCTATTATTAGCATATGCAATATGTAAACTGACTTGGTTGATCCCCTATGAATAGTTTCGGATACGTTGAGTTCGTCAATGCTGCCGATGCCGCAAAGGCCCACGCGGCCAAAAAGGACGTTGAGCTCGACGGCCGTAAACTGAACATTGATTTCGCCAACGCTCGTTCCAATGCCGCTCCAAGAGAGCGTGCTCAATCCCGCGCTCAGAACTTCGGGGACCAGGCGAGCCCTGAGAGTGATACCTTGTTCATCGGTAACATCGCGTTCAGTGCAGACGAGAACATGATCTCCGAGGCTTTCTCGGAACATGGATCCATCCTTGGAGTGCGTCTTCCAACAGACCCTGAGTCCGGCCGCCCCAAGGGCTTTGGCTACGTGCAGTTCTCATCTGTCGATGAGGCTCGTTCCGCTTTCCAAAGCCTCAATGGCGCTGATCTCGGAGGCCGCTCTATGCGCCTTGATTTCAGCACCCCTCGGCAGAACTCTGGAGGCGGTGGTGGCGGCTTTGGTGGTGGACGTGGTGGTGGTCGTGGCGGTGGACGCGGTGGTCCTCGCGGTGGGCGTGGCGGTGGTGGGCGTGGCGGTGGTCGTGGTGCCCCTCGTGGAGGCCGTGGTGGAAGCACCAACCGTGGTGGATTTGGCGACTACAGCGGCAAGAAGACCACATTTGATTAAACCATGACACGCGATATCCTCGATGTTGAGCTTTTCATATTGAAAGGGGTTTCGAATTGAACGATTCAATAGGCGCCATGGATTGACTCCTCTTTGCCGTAGGTAATGTATGATATGTGCTTTGCGTTCTTTTGTTTTGGATGCTGTGCCTGCTGTTCGCGGTTTTTTGTTTTCTTTCAATCCCAAAAGTTTTCTTGTTGTTAATACAGATGCAATGCTCTTGGTCGGGCTAGAAAGTCGATCTTATGGACCCGATTTTTAGTTAATGTATAGGTCGTAGCGTGCAATAATAATAATAACTTCACCAAAACCGTTGTCCTCTGCACGGACCCACGGGCGCCAGCCCTAATCGGTAGCCCTAACCTTAAACTTCTTTTGGATGCGGGGTACTCCACGTGACGCAGTTGATAGCGTGGAGAACCATGTAACCACGCATCTTCTTCTCACTAAATGCACGCACCACCAGCGCTCCTTGCCTCAACCTTGATGAGTCAGCATGCAGCCCCAGCACTCTCGGCAAACACCACGCACTGCGTCATCGCCTGTGGCCGTTTCCCCTTTGGGTCCAGCCTCATCGTCTTTCCCCAACGTCTCCCCGTCTTTATCTCTGTCCTCGACCTCAACTTCTTCAACACTCCCTTCTCATCAGTTCTGTCTTCCTTCTTTTCTCCCTGTCTCCTTTGTTTAGACCTTCTACCAGGGTGGTGGTTGCGATACCCTTATAGCTCTTGAAATGCGTCGTACTGATTGATGTCCCCACCTGTACTCCACCCCCAACCTGCTTCTTGTTATCAGCTGAGAATCACCACGGGACCTCCAGTATACATCTGGCGTCTGGTGTCCTTGCCATTCTATAATACTATCAACCATACAATCCTCTCTGGTTTAACCACTATTTTCTTTGTACTTCTATGCCCTTTATTGTCCTCTACCCGTTAACTATAAACACCAGTCAATTATCCGTGCACGGCTATCTCTTGCCCCTTGGTTAGGGGCATATATATCTCCTCCTCCGCCCACCGCTCCTTCGATTCTGCCCACCTACTCAGAACAGAAGCCGTTATTTAAACTCTATTGTCATAGTCTTACGAAGTGGTCTTCACATTCTTACCTTGAGTCCCTCTAGTCTCACACCTTGTCAGAACCCCTTTTGTTGCATGATCCTATATCAGCCGGCCAAGGACACAGCATGCAGCCAAACCACCTTGAACCTCACCGGCCTGTTCCCGACGGGAACCAGGAGCGTACAGCGCATGGCCCCAGAGATGCTGGCACGGCCGTTGCGTCACGAGAAACCGTTATTCAATCACGAAATACGTCTGGTGGACGGCATAACAGATCAGAGGGTACGTGTCCAGGTGCTTTTTCGTCGACATCTATGAACACTCAAGCATATACACTCCCAATCGAGTATCAAGCATGCATGTTGATTGCCATACTCTCATCTTTTTCCCCCGATGTCTTTAGCTATTGTTAATACTCTTATCTCTGTTCGTCCAACATGTACTCATTCAGTTATTACATAGATTCCTGGATAGAACTTGCGTCTCAACCGTCATCCTCCTCCCTGTCTTCTGTCACCGCAAACGATGATATTATCACGACAGGGCTTCGGGTACGGCAACGCCGTCACCATAGGATCCAACGCCACGCTTCTGCGTCCGGTAATTTAAGTATCCATTACTCGCGTCGGTCACCCAGTGTTCCGGGAAGTAGTCAAGACGAATATGAAGAGAGTGAGAGCGAGTCAGATCGTGTACTGAGCAGTTCTAACGAAGATATCGCTGCTCGAAGTCGTGGAAATGTGGTACTTATTCGTGGAAATTCGTCCGCGTCTGAGGCCACGATTTCTAGCGATGAAGATGATAACTCTACCGCTCTTGGTTTGAACACGAACCCACCGGCCTTCACCCCACAGCCAAATGCATTCTCGCACCCTCCCGCTTCGCAAACCCAACGATCAAGACCATCCAACTTTATTACAAATCCAGCGTCAGCACCTTCAAGCTACAGGCCAGGAACAAGAAGAAACTCGCGCTCCAGTATACACTCTACGCGACGCCGCCAACAACATTCCCCTTACAATATGATATCTCCGTCATACCAAGCTGATAACGATGCTGCTCTCCGCGCAAGCCTTTCCACGCTCCTATCATGCGCAGCCGCAGCCCGTGGCTTACCTAAACATGACACGCAGCCTCCAACAGCCGAGAGACCCGAACCTGCTGCCTTCCGATTAGTTCCCGAATCTGTTGCTCTGCGAGAGGACCACAGCCAAGAGCCTTCCAGGGCAACAGTACCTACGTTTAATAACACCGCAGGACAACAGAGTCGCACCCCACGCTCCTCGTCCTCCAAACGTGCTGCATCGCCCAATTCAGCCCACAAAGCAAGACGAAAACCCAGCCTATCGCGCAATCATTCTCCATCCTCAAAGCGATCACGTCGTGTGTCTATGTCCCAGAGTTCATCGATCATCACCCCCACCGTTATGACGTGGGTCATCAGCGCTGGTGTGGTCGTTTTGTTCTCTGCTATCAGTTTCTCTGCTGGATACGTTCTTGGGCGAGAAGTGGGCCACACTGAAACTGCACATGGACTTGGGAGTAATGGGCTTGGTGGGTTCCTCAATGGGAGTAGTTCGGCGGATGATCAGGTATCAGGTATCAAGGCCGGGGCTGGGTGTGGGAAGGAAGCGGTCAAAGGCGGATTGAGACGACTTCGATGGGTTGGAGGTAGTGCAGGATCCAGCATCAGTGCTTAAAACACGTTATAATGTCTGCCCGACCAAACCTCGAGTGAAGAAAGACCTCGTGCTCGCCAAAACGATCGAGTTTTTTTTTTTACAACACCACTCCACAAATCCAGCTTAACCATGATTTTCGCCAACTCTCATCTAAATTTACGGACCGCAGTTACCTGCTGACGACGATAACGATATCTGTCCGAGATAACAACCATAGAGACAGGAAACAGGCTGGTTCCGAGTTTTCTTGTTCTGTTCGACGGCCACTGCAGATGGGTCGCAGACTGGGAGTCATGACTTTTCAATTTTAACTTTGGGATGAAGAAGTTTTTTTTTTTTTTTTTTTTATCAGTTTCCCTTCAGGCGTTCATGTCGTGTCTCTTTGTTTGTTTCCTTTGTTACGGTATTTCGTTTCTTTGTTGGGTCACAACCTCCGAGATTAACCCCTTAGTTTCACGTTATGGTGTGAAGTTAGCTTCTCCTTTGCCTTCTTTCTTTCTTTCGCCTATCCTTCCTCCATCTTACATTCCCAATCTATACGTCCCTTTTTCTTCATTCCCCATCCCTCTTAATTCTTGCATCTTTGCGAGCATTGCGCCACATTTGCATAGCTAATGTTTACATGGTGTTATGCATTTCCATTTTAATTATTGTCATTTAAGTGTCAGGAAAAATTGCACATAACTGAGCAAAGGGCAATACCTGGCTCTTAATTAACTATATTCTTACTTACGAATATAAGTCAATTAATATCCTACTTCCCCTGACCCGCTCCCTCCCTAGTGTTCCTCAATCATGGGACCTATATTTGAAGTATATTTGAAGCTCAAAAGAACGGGACTGAGTATCGGTTTGGAGCAACGTAGCGAGAATAGACGCAGATTATCCCAGATGACACGTACAGAGCAAGTGGAGACCTTCTATTTTGGACACTCTATAATATACACAAAAAGGCATAGGAAAATGTTTGTAGGGAGTACAGTTGCCTCCCGGATGATGATGAACTGTCCCGTCCATGTACAAAATTCCCCAAAAACGAAGAAAACAAGAGCCCTCCGTTTGAGATAACGCCGTAATTAAACGCACCCGGAGGAACATATGGTCTATATATCTACCTCCAAGTTCCAGCAAAAACCCTTATCATACACTCGCGAATAGCCAAGGTGTAAAAATGTCCACACCTTTCACCCCATCACTGTCATCCCGATAGTCTCTGCCCTGCCTTCAATTGTAAAAAACCAGCAAGCACAGAACGTGCCTCAACCCCAACCAGCGTTTCTTTCTCTCTCTGTATATTTTGTGTTCTTATATTTTGTTCCTTCCTTCCTTCCTTTAAATCTTAAATCTTAAACCCAAACCCAGCCATGCAACTCTTATACTGCTCGACGAGCGGCCGACATTCCTGTTGCGCGGGGTCGTCTGATTTGGAGAAGAGCATGCAGTCGTCACGGGCGGCTTTTTCGTCTTTGCAAACGCAGCATGGCTGTGGGTTGAAGTTTTATTTCCTCGTTAGACGATGGATTGACTTGGATACGGGGCGGAAGTAGCTTAAGGGTAGGTGGATATGGCGATGGAAGTTTTCGGGAGCGGGAGTGTATGGACTACCGGACGTACCTTGGGTTTTGAGGATGATTCTGCGGAAGTAGATGTGGAGGAGCTGAGGGCTGCTGGAGACCCTGGAAGAACCGGAGACTTGGTTAGCTGGCTCTTCTTGCTGCTCATGAATTTCAAACTGATTGATCGGCCCGGGTGGACGAGAGTATCATAATTGCGACTCACCAGTGGAAATGGACGTGGCTGCGGCGGACGACATTTTTGAGAGGCAGATACCGAAAACTGATCACGATGAGAAAACGAGGGTGGGGTGTAAGAGCGAGCAATGTAAGTGATGTATAAATCGGTAATAATTCACCTCAAATGGCTCTCCGGGCTTGGATTTATCATCGCCGGGATGGGATTGGGATGGAATATTCTTCGGACATCGGAATATTAGTCGTGCCGAGGCGACCAGATTTATGCGCCCCCGCTGAACGAGTTTGCGATCTGGACCACATCAAAAACTCTAGCAAAAATAAACAAATGCGAAAAACATAAATCTCTTTCACTACTTTTTCCACTGGTGCATTTTCACTCCTCTCACCACATCACCTCTATTCATACCGCTAGCTTTATTTGGATGCATACACCGCCTGTCACTTACTTGGACATATAAATACCTAGGACCTCCTCCTGAACTATCGCGGCTGCTCACACCGATATTTTACCCCGCCATGGCCCCTCCATCCACCCTCTTTGTCATTGGGGTCAAGGGCCAGAAATTTGACTCCCAGAAAGAATTGCTTGAGAAAAAAAAGGGAAGACTTGAAGGACAGAGAGGCCAGCTGCAAGAAAAACAGGATAAAGAAGCAGAATTGAAGAAAATAGAAGACGAGATTAAGCAGATCGACGCTGAGCTCCAAAAGGTGGACGGTGATGGCCTCGAAGCGCTTGAGAAATATATCGAACCCCTCGTCAAAACAGACGATGTGTTCACCGAGATACACCTGGGAGGCAACTCATACAGCCCCGACGCATGCAAAAAACTAGGCCTGCTGTTGCGCAAACAGAAAAAACTACAGACCATAAGGCTCGACGACCTTTTCACGGGTCGCCTCCTTAACGAAATACCCACTGCGCTCTACTCACTCCTCAGACCCCTTCTTGACGTCCACACCCTACAAACCATCGATCTTAGCGACAATGCCTTCGGCGTGAATACCAAAGACCCCCTCGTCGAATTCCTGAGAGCACACCTCCCCCTCCGCCATCTGATATTGAACAACAACGGCCTAGGCCCAGAGGCGGGCACCTTTATCGCGAATGCACTAACAGAGCTCAGCGAGAGTAAACGTCAGGCGCGATCCAACCCTGACATAAAATATGAGGTCCCAGCCCTGGAGACCATCGTCTGCGGCCGGAACAGACTCGAGGCCGGGAGCATGGAGGCATGGGGTCGGGCTATCAAGGCAAACGGCAAGGGCCTTCGGACAATTAGAATGAAGCAGAATGGCATCTACTCCAAGGGTGTCGTAAAACTGCTGAACATGGGCATTTGTCACGCGCCTGAGTTGGAGGTCTTCGACCTGGAAGATAATACATATGGCAAGGACGGCTCTGTCGCTCTAGCCGCGGTATTGGCGGGATTGCCATCCCTTCGCGAACTGGGAATTGATGACTGTGCTCTTACCGCCAAGGGCTGGCTCCGGGTTGCGAAGGCACTATCTGCCGGCGGGAACAAGAGGATTGAGACCCTGAAGCTAAAGGGCAACGAGATAAATGGCAAGGGGGTGCGGGCTTTGGTCCACGTTGCTAAAACGAGCCTCCCTGCGCTTAAGAAGATTCTCCTCAATGCGAATGCTTTCGATGAGGATAACGAGAATATCGAGAGGCTGGTGGAGCTATTGAGGAGACGTAAGGAACGGTTCGGTAAAGATGATGAGGATGATGCGTGGGGTCTAGATGAACTTGACGAGCTTGAAGGGGAGGAAGAGGAGGAGGAGGAGGAGGAGGAGGAGGAAGAGGAGGAATGGGAATGGGAAAGCGTAGCAGATGAGGCTGAGGCTGAGATCGACATTCAGGCGAAGGCCGAACATATACTCAAGGATGCCGACTTGACCGAAAACGAGCCAGTAGCTCAGGACGTGGATAGAGCCGTGGATGAGCTGGGTGAGAAGTTGAAATCAACAACAATCTAGTTCCCCGATGCGAAATCGTTTATTATTATTATTATAGCCTGGTTAATAGTGTTTCGAGCGAGCGGCAGACGATCCATCCCATCACTCTCCCGTTTTGTCACGGCAGAGCCATGCTCACTTCCTTGACGTTTTACGTTGCTCGTTACCCTGCTGCTTTTGGTTTGACAATCCCAAAAGTGAAAGATGCTGTGAGGCCATCGTGAATGACCTGTTGTTATCTTGGAGTTGGATCGCAGCCGTCCGCTGAGGATGTAGCCCCCCCTTGTTTTCTATATCTCAGCAATGATTCCCGAAGTTTCGTTTTGGCAGAAATAGAACTAACTAGCTGCGAGTGATGAATTGCCCCAGCGTATCTGTTCCATTCCATGCGGCCATGCCTCATGCCTGTGCAATCGAGATCCCCTCTATCCATAACTATTAAAGTAGTAGCCACGCCAACCCAACTATTTAGCTCCACGCGCGCACTGTAGAAGTTAAACAAATATCATTGTTATTATCTTTTTGTTTTTTATTATTTTTTTAGAATTACTATCAGCAAATCACATTCATTTTTCAAAAATGTAGTTATATGAAGAGGATAAAAAACGTTAGATGCTTAAAAAAAAAAGCAAATCATGGTTTTCAGGCACAGGGATTGCCGGAACTTCCGGCGTTGTGTGTTCAAAGTTTTCAAAGGCTGATGATCACGGTTGATAACTTTACAGATGGTTAACTTACGCCAGAGCTGTTTTGTATATGAACTGGTCCATGTAACTACGCACCTACATTCCGTCCCAACACGCTCTTTGAGGGAGAGAACTTGTGCCGTCTGCCATCTTTGTATGCATGAGATGATGCATGGTTTCCTTTTCTTTTACATCATTGTCCTTCTTGTCGCAGAAGCACACAAAGCACATGTACAGTACACACAGGGCTGGCTGGTGCCACCAAGGTTATTTTGTGGAGAGAAAAGTGTGGCAACTTTGTTTGATGTATCAGCCCCCCCCTCGTATCATAAATGCTTGTTTTTAAAAAACCATCATTGTCTGCTCTTCTTCGAGAATTTTGCGCGCTGGAAGTAAGAAAGCAGAAGCCTGTTGGATGAAGTCGCCTTTTCTCTCCATCATCTATCTCCCTTGTTTCTGCTGGTTTGGAAAAAGGGCTGCTTTTTCGCTCTTGGGATCGAATGCTGCCTGCCATTTGACCTGCACCCATTGTCCTTGTCACGGCCAATTTATTTTTTTGACCAGTGATGCTCAAGCCAAGTGGCCAAATTCCCTCTCGTTGAAATAACTACTTATCTATCACTGTATTTATTTCCTTATTTATTCTGTTATTCTAGTGATTTCCGTCACTAATGCCCGTGTACTTTGCACTCATCGCAGCGCTAGTTACCTCCTTTTTTTTTTTTCCCTTTTTGAAAACTCTATATCAACCTTGGGACCAGACTTAAATCCCAGATAGAATTTCTCCAATCGCTGCATATTCAGCGCGCTCTCGATACCCGCTGAGCAAATACATAGGAGTCAGGGAAGCTTTGCGACAGGATCGCAGATCAGCTCCGAAGTCATGACCGATCATCAATTTTACTCTCTCGCCTCCACCCCTGAGGCCCGAAGAGCTCTCAAGCAAATAGGAATCAACCTGGGCTTCTGCATTGCATCACTACTAGTGCCTGCTTTGCTGCTTTATTTCTCACTATATGCGCTCGCAAAGCGCGAAAGTAGGAGATTCGAGATCCTGAGCCTGTTGGCGAGTGTTGGGTTCGTCATGAGCAGTTGCCTCGTGGTGTTGGAGTGCAATATGATTCGGAGCTTACAGCTCTTTGCTGGTAAGGATATTCATCTTCTTTCGTCTCCAGCATGATTCTTGCGGTTGTTTTCTGTTTTTTTTTTTTTGGTGCATATATTCGTTCTATTCTGTTCGGCTGAAGGTTGTCAGGTACCAGGTACGGTACCTGGCCATTGACAGTATATGCAAAATCCGGGGGGGCATGCTGGAATTTCTGATATCCATATTGAATGGAAGTTTTCATTATTGTCGAGCCTGATATCTTTGCATCGGAGAGTAGCAGCATCGAAATAAACCATTTCCTGACCTTCATATAGTTGCCATTGGGGTGATGAAAGCGCTCGACCTATTCACTCGGCGTTACAACCCGCCACAGTATGCGCACAATCCCATACCTTCGCCCGGCTTGTTAGCTCTTCTCTATCTGACGGAATTGCGATACGAATCTTTTACGCCAAACACCACCCGACTCGGTCCTGCCCCAGCACCCAGTCCCCAAAAGGGGAAAAGTGAGAATAACTATCGCAACGGCCGGGCAAGTCCCAAGTCGAAGCAGCAGTGGAAACCTCACTTTTCCGAACCAGTTAATCTAGTGCTCCACGCAGCATTTTTTGCCATCTTACAAACGCTCTTTCCACAATCGAACCCTACAGTGGTTGCATTGGAAGTGCTATTAGCGATATATGTAATTTGGGAGACCCTTCAGCTCATGCTACGTTACAGCACCAGCCCCCCGTTGTTTGGACCCCTTTACACGGCAACTTCCCTGAGCACCTTCTGGAGCGAGACATGGCACAGCGCTTTTGCCAGCCCCTGTCGCTCGCTCGCATATGAACCGATACGGTATACTCTACCAGGACGATATGGCGTGCCAGTTTCCATAGCAAGGGCCCTTGGCGTAGTTGCCTCGTTTGCGCTTATGGGGTTTTTCCACGTGTATGGTCTGAAGCCACTATTACCCGTCGATGCCCTCGTGAGAATCTACGCGTTCTTTCTGTTGAATGGCGTTGGGGTTGTGATTGAGGATGCGATCTGGGGCAGGGAGACCCATTGGGGGAAGACTATTCTTGCCTGGGTGTTTGAGTTGGCTATTGCTAGCTGGACTGTTGAGGGGCTCTCAGTCCCACAGGGTCTGAAGAACATTCAGTGGGCGAGCATTTGTGACGTTGGGGATGTGTGAGGTTTGAATTTTTGGATAGATGTGGTTTTTTTTTTTTTTTCCTTCTCTTGCTCTAGACGTTCGGCAAACGACCGAGATCATAGATAGAAGCAACGAAACTAAAGTACGTGTACATACAAATACAAGTGATAAATAGTGTAAATCTTTCCGAAATTAGATTCGAAATAAATCGGGAGAGAAATTGATAAATAAAATTCAATCCTTGAGGGTGGTTATTGTGTGCTATACTTGTACTTAGGTACATATATACCTGATGTTTTCTGTCCGGTATAAAGTAACTTGGCAATCCATGCCCTAATGCGCGCAGTCAAAAAGTACATGTACCAATGGCTTCTTACGACACCTATTATGTTTAAGCTCCTAAGGCATTGTCATGGCTAATAATGCGCAGCTAAGAAATGTTAACCCGCAATTTTTTCTTCGACATCCTCTGCGAACCGAAGCTCTTGATCGAACGCTCCATCGCCCGTTCTGACTACCTCAAAAACATCCTCCCATCGAGCGCCGTTTTCCAGCTCAACCTCATCTTCTCCAACGAGGAGCATGCCCATCTTCTCCACAACCTTTTGCACGTCTTCCAATGCCTCCTTCGCATTCTCATACTGTCGATTCCACGCTTTCACTAGTATGTCTCCAAGTCTTTCCTCCTCAAGTACTTGCCACGCGCCCTCCTTCTGCCGTTTCTCTTCGTATTTCCATGGCCTTCTATCAATAGTAAAATCCGGCCAGGAGGCTTGGTCCATTGGCATGAGAGGCGATCTACAATAACCGCTGGGTTGCGGTAGAGGACAGGTCGAATAATCGTTGGTCATGAGCCGCCACATAAATGTGGCCCAGTCAAATAGGTCATGTGCCGCACCATACACAGGCTGGCCATACTCGAGTAACTCTAGAGATTCGGAGCGGTAGGCGTTCTCTGGCGTTTGGAGAACGTATTCGTATTTATCAGATTCAACCCCAACTTCGTCATATTCAGGAATTGGCGTGGGGATAGCAGTAGCTATAAACCCAGTTACGCCAATAGACATATCGGTCCGTAGCCAGATGGAATTAGGTCCAAAATTAGAAAGAAATACTGAATGGGTGTGGATATAGTGCAGGGCTGAAAGGGTCTGGAGTGCCCATCTGTAATACAACGCGAGTAGGATTTTATCTTTGGCGGACGGTGACATGACAGGAAGCGTGAGAGGTGGGAGTTTGAGTTTATCCAACGGTCCGGGTGTGAGACGTTCAAGGCAGAACCCTGCTACACTGGAGTTCAGTCGGCAAAGATACCTATACAGATAGGCCAATTAACACTGCTACCAAGCCCAGTGGCATGTATAGTATGTAAAGGGGCACTCAAGCCAAAACCTACTTGACAATCCTTGGGTGTCCACTGTGGTTCAAACATAAACGCTCATATACTTCAGCGGCGCGCACTACAGCTGCCTTTATTTCATCATCATCATCATCATAACCATAGTCATCCTTATGCTCTGGTAGAAACACAACAACTGACTTTCCATCTCGATGGGGTGCAACAAATGCTTGCTCCAAAAAGTCTGTGTACCAGTGTTTGCGATGCTCAGGCTCTTGGCTGAGCTCTTCAGGCACATTGGACCCGAAAGATATGTCATAAAAGGTTGATGAATGCTTATTGATATCGATCTTGTTGCTGTTGTTCTCAAGGTCAGAATCAGCGACGTTGACCCTAGAAGAAGCTTGTCCCATGTCTAAGCCTGTTCTAGTGGACAATGGAGTGAAACGGAAACCGCTTTCCTTCTACCTCGGAGAACCCGTAAACATCAGAACTTGTATCCATGCTGGAATCAACGGTAGTGAACCCGGTGCATCGTACCCCTGTGACCAAACATGGGCGCCTAAACCAAGAGAGCCGCCAACGGGCGCTAGTTTTATTTTGGCAAGATCGGTTTTATCGTTGAGCCTCAGTGCCAAGACCTGCAAGTTCTGCAGATCTTTAAGCTTATTTTTGCTTCGCCTCAACCAAACACATTTTGGTGACGTGCTATGACTATCGCCAACGATGCTGGCTGGTGCGTTGGATCGGATACCAAATATGAAAGGCGATTATAGGATAAGACTTTGATTTTATTTGCGATAGCTCAGATTTCCATCATCCCCCTAGTGATAAGCGTTGTCCCCCAGCCTCCGAAAAAATCCATTCATTAAGTCCCATCAGAAAAAAAAAATATTAAATGATTGTCCAAGTTTCTGCATCTCAACTCTCGACTAACTGAACCTGCAGCTGCTGGTGCTTTCCTACAACCATGTTCCTCCTTCCTCAGTTACTCAGCCATCCCACCCATTGCAACCACGCCGAAAGCTGCCCGTCACTTGCTGTCTCTATGGGGCAATCTAGGGGGTCTTATTATTAACCATCCTGACCGGATTCCAAGCGTGCTGCAACAAGTAAAAAGGCTGGCATCGACAAAAAATGGGTGGGGCTGGGAGATCCAACGCACCGCTTTAGAATGGGCAAGGATTATTGCTTCTCTCGCAATCATTACGCTTTCCATAGTCCGAGCACCCACCGCTAGGGTTGCACTCGTACACATGGTCATAGACAAAATCAGGGGTAACGAGAACTGCGGAGCAGTGGCCACAGTATTGACCCTGTCTAGTGCCTTCGCGACATCGACAGGCGTCCACACCAGCAGTGACCAGCAGAAGGCCGGAGATAAGGAGGTTGGCGATGCTTAGCTTCATTGTTGGGGTTTGGTTTCGAATGGGGAAGAAGTTGGTTGCAAGCAAAGACTGTGCTTTTTATAATTTTCGGAGAGCGCTGTGGGATAGACTGTTGTTAGGACTAGGAGGTACCCTTTTGACCCTTCCACTGGGCAAGGAGGGGATTTATATAGGTTTTCTGTATGGCCTGGGTTTCCTTTCCTTGCTTTCTCTTATTTCGCTTCTGGGATCGTATTCGGTGGAAGATCTGGAAATAGCCAGAATACGAGGTGATAGCGATCGGGACCACTTTAGCTCGAGACAGGGTTGGGATAACAACGAAGCAATACCTGCCTGGTAAGTGAGATTCCCCAGTGCCATTGTGACGGGTGGCGCCGACGAGGGCCTTAATGATGCAACACATATTTTCAACAATGTACGGTCTGTTAAAAATCCCCTAATATCGTTTTTGGTGAAAGAAGTTCAGGATGAGGTTGATGGCAACCCTTAATTGGCGGTGATTCAAGTAGAATTGGGCTAAGATACATGATAGCAGACCATGAAGTAGATCTTAACACTTGATAGGTACGACTTCAACTGGGCATTCTGCCTTGCCAACATGGGGGAGATCTGAGAGAAGCGGCTGAAGAATATAAGCAGATGCCATTCGCTTTCCGAATCGGGTTTATCCGTCTCGCTCACTCCTTGATAGATTCAAGACCCAGAGTGGATGAAGACTTCCTCCAAATATCTGATAAATGCACAGGACATTGTGATTCTTTCAAAGACCTACCTTGCGAAAATCAGAAGTATCCTCCAGTATCACTATAGCCGTTTGATATCTATAATCCCTTTTCTCCAGCGGCCTTATTTTCATGAAGCTTGCATGCCATGCGCTTGATTCGTCAAGGTATCCTACCGAGGCGCCAGCTATAAAAAGCTTGCCTTGTTGGCGTCTCAAATTTGGGTCCATAGCTATTCCCGAACTAAGCTTGTCCAACTCGATCCTTACTCAACTAGGGCAAAAACAGTAAGATTTCTGTGCGCTGGCTCATCAGCCTCACCAGATCAAACGTAAACAGATCAGCGGGGGACACTTGGGCTGTATCTTACGATTACTTGGCTATGTAGGCATTTTCCTTTCTTTTTCTCTGCATCATTCCAATGGTTCTGCTGGGAGCGCATATAAAATACGAGCACAAAACCAAGTATGTCCGCCCGACGCGCACTCATTCGTTTCCATATCTTTATATACGAACTCAACATTGTACATGCATGGTGCAAAGGGACATCTCAGAAATGACTGCAATTGATCCCACCCAATGATCAGCTGAATTCTAAATCATCTGCGAGTCAGCAAGCCGTTTATATGTCGATCGCAGCACGGTTTTAACACCTCCGCAAGTCACGATGAAATATTGAACCTGTTTAAGCATCCATACATGCCGCCTCCTAGCGTTTTGCTGCTTTTTACCTCCTTTTGAGCTCGAAGGCATCTCTCAAAGTATTCAAGCAGTCAACGGAAAGTGTCACGGGTAGCCACATGTAAAAGGCTCGACCTGGGTATTTTGGTTACCTTTTGCACTTGATTGCCGAGGAGACAATGAGAATACCTAAGAAAACAGAAGACCTACAGGTTTTAGTCAAGCTTGTATGCTAGCTGGGTTTTTTATATGGCTGATGCTCTTTGATATTAGGTTAGTTGGATGCTTCTATGAATACTCGCTGTAAAGTCTACTTAGCCCATTACAATTGGTATACTAATTCTAGGATAATGGCCTACTAAGTCGGTAGTCGATCTTCATAGTGGGAAGGGCCGCCAAAGGCTACCACATATACCTCCCCATTCGCATGCTAAAGGGCTTCATCCAGTCAACTTGATTCGTAATTCGATATGATTTTGAAAGACACCACTTGAACGGGAAGGGATAAAACTACTGCAAGGCTCATTATAAAAGGAGGCAAAAAACACACTAAAAAAGATAGGGAAAAGAGAATATGGGGAATCAAATGTAAATAAAAAGCAAAAAGCTCACTCCAAACCACCCTTTTCAAAAATTCAATCATTGCTCACAACGCATTAAAAACACTCTGCATCCCTACAGTCCCTGAATCCTCCCTTCTCATAACATAAGCCCTGACTTCCTGAACAGTCAACCCCGCTCCCGCTGTGCCCTGCGCCGATGCCCCAGATCCGCCAGTCCTGCTCGTCCCAGGGCCAGTGCCGCCCCTACCAGTCGTCCTGATGGTTCCTGCCCGAACCCTCTCTCGCAGCGCTTCAGGCCCAACGACGAACAGACTGCCAACTTCCAGTAGAACATCGAGCGCGCCGCCAACGCCTTTGACAGCGTCATCGATATCCCATGATCGTAGTAAATCTACGTAGCAGGTCATGTCCTTCGTAACCATAAGGCCGCCGGGCCCGTTGACAGGGAACCGCTTGAAGTGCTCGAGGAGTAAAGTGCGGACGCCCAGGGCGATTTCGGTGAGGAAAATTTTGACGTTGGGGCCGCTGGCGGAGAGGGAAGTGACGATTGTGGTCTGTAGGCGGCTAAGGAAGGTGGATATAGCGGCACAAGTCTGGAATTGCGTCAGCGACGGGACCCAATGTTGTATTTTCTTATCAGGCAGGGATTATATACGAAAGAATAAACTTACGGGTGTCTGCAGCATCTCCAGCCATGCGCTATCGCCATCTGCAGCATCTTCCTTCGGACGGAAGTCGTTCTTTTTCTGGCCCGAAAGAAGTCGTGAAACCCAGGACAGCGCCACGTCTACAGTTTTCTGCTCGATAGAATTGATCTTATCCTCGATCCGATTCATTGTTAGGGCAGCCTTTTTCTCCATATCTCTCCTGATGGTAATGTTTCCAGCTGCAAGTGGAATAAGCACGGTGTTAATGCATGTCATCATGAGGTGTGTGATGCTAATCGCACCGCGTAGGTTGCCCAGATACGAAAAGTCTGGTTCTGTCTTTGTGGATTCTTGGCTTGACGCAGACTCGAGAGTGCCATCGAGCGCAACCTCGATGTATCCTTCTCCCATCATAGATAGAAGCATGTTCAGAAGTGCGGAAACATCTTTTGGCGTATCGCTGCTGACGACTAATTCTAGATCACGCCCAACCCCTTCAGCAAGCCATTTCAACATTCGCTTCGCAAAGCCGACGTTCAAGCGGCCATCTTCTTCCGTAAGCTCAATTTCGCTTTGCTTTTGTAAATCCGCATTCTCTTTGAGGCCAGCAACACGCAGCAGCATTCGTTTCTGAGTGGGCGTGAAGTCTGACGAATCGAGCCGACTGACATACGCATCCCTGGCAGAGTTGATGAGTTCGCTGCCGGATTTGGCCAGAGACGACATGAATGTGGTTGTTGATTTCTTCCTGCGACTATGGAAGGTCGTAAATTTGAACATGAGGGAGGTGTAAAGCTCCTCCAAATTCTTCTTTTCTCTTTCGATGTAGGACGACCCTCCAAAATAAGGAACGAAAAGGTCCTCCAGTTGTTGATCCAAGATGATAGCAGTCTTTGCCGATATAGTTTCCGGGTGTTCTGTTAGCCCGTGTGATTTCATATCGTCGATTAGGCTGCTAATATAGCTCCGTGCAGTTTGAAGAGATCTTAGGAACGCCAATGATGATACACTATCAGCCTTGTCTAACACCATTTCTAACCGCTGCTGTATGGATTGTTGGAATATTCTTTGTAGAAACTTCGCAAGAACCTGCTCGTAATACGGAAACGCGCGTTTGATGATCCCAGATTCCTCCTGCACCACCACCTTGACTTCATCGACCAGCGACTGAAGGCTAGATTCAACAACTGGCGGTTCAGCGTCGGGATCAGCCAGCTTTTCCCATGTCTCGGCATCGCCTCCAATCTCCTCAGTAATGAGCTGGCTGCGGTCAATAAAGAACTGATGTTGATTAACGAATAGTCCAACAACACTGGCGCCACCGTTGAAATCGTATAGTACCGCGGCACAGTCGCGCATACCATCAAAATTTGCTTTCCGGTAAAAGTCATCAAACTGTTTCAGTAGATCTTTCTCCAGAGTCTCCGAAAACTTCTCGATAATCTCCCTTGTATTTGTACGTCTCGCGGTAGAAGAGCCGTTCATAGATGTTCCGTTCATCCCGGGATTGCCATTATCCTCGCTCCAGCTTTTCGGATCCAATCTCTTGCTTATCCTGAGTAGTTGTCTGGCCATATGCGCACACCTAACCTTTCCATCACCGCTTCCCGATCGCCTTAGATTTTCCAAGAGGGTCAACTCCTCGCGGTTGCTAACTTCATCCCAGCACTCGATCAGGAAATGCGCATCCAATGCCCTCCGCCTCTGACGGTCCAGTTCTTCTAGCTTCTTCCCCGTCTCAACAGCAATATTTCCACCAGCCCCTCCGCCTGGCCCATTGAGGGATGTATCCAGCTTCTGAAACGACTCGATGGTCTGGTTTAATTTGAGGCCAAGGGAGCTGACATTCTGCGCATGCTGGGCCTCTGCCCTCCTCACGGCGGCGGATAGTTCATTTTCTCGTAGCTCCAGGTCGCCCGACAACTCGACCATGCGACGTTGGGCATGTTCGAAGGTACGAATAAGGGGTTTGGGGTCAAATGGTTGGTTTCCGCTAGGTCCACCCGATCGGCGCTGGGATGCCGGGATGGCAGTGTCTGAGAGGGACTCGATGAAGTCTTTGACAATGAAGTCGCGGTTAGAGAAAGTTTCGAGAGTGAAAGTTGGGCCTTTGTTGAAGATGGACCTGGTGGCTGTGGAGCGGGCGCTCTGGGAATTTAAGGAGGCGGTATCTGGCATGGTGATGGCCCCGTTGGCAAAGGATCATTGGTGGGCGGGAAGGAAAAGAGGGGTTTCAGTCATATTCAAGTAGTCAACGTGAAGATGCTCGTTAGTCGTAGTAAGTCATTGCTGCAGGGTGTACTGAAGTTTTCCGAAGTACATGTAGTTGGTTGTAGTCGTTCCGTTTATCTACTCCGGAGCCGCGTTGGACGGTTGGAGATGGGATTATATTTCCACATACATAGATGCTACTGCCACATCCCAAGGACAAGCGAATTCTGATGCTTCTGATGGGAGTTGAATAATACTATATCAAGGCGATTTAACTAAATAACCCAGCAAGAAAACCGTAAGAGGGCTTTACCTCATAAAATCACCATTTTACCAACTAAATACACAGGCATTGGGGCCATGCTTGCAAGTTGGCTGCTCAGCCGAGGAATGACGCAAAGGGCAAATCGTCGCAGCCTCATCATGGCGCAGACATCAAACTATTAATATTAAATAAATACTTCCACAACTCCCCCAAGGACAACATTCTCCAAGCTCCACTCAAATACACAACTTCCAATACAGATGAACTGACAGTTTCTTTTCTCGTCTGAAGCCGATATATATATTGATACCCATGGGGACCAGCCGCTGAATTGTACGCCTAAATAATGTTATTTTTTTGAAACGGAAATTTCAACCCAAACCCCTGGAGTTGGTCCGGACAGAGACCTCCCAAATCGCTTCTATCGCCTTTACCAATCCGCACACCCCTCTCATGGCTCTCCCTACAGACCCGCGTTTACGCCGGAACTCGCGAGTCGATCCCTCACAGCTCACTCCCGCCGAGCGTGAGCAGCTCCTCAAACCCTACCTCCCAGATCCAGCTATTATCCGTTCAGCACGCACCAGGAATGGGAAGCAGAAACAAAAACAGAAGAAGAAACCAATCCGAACATTCCTCAAGTCGAAACTACATTATCTCACCTACTTCCTAATCCACGTCTTTTTCAGCATTTACATCCGGCTCCGTCAAGCCTATCATGCAATTATTGACCGGATCCTGGCCATTCTCTACTACCATCACCGCACCCCGGAGCTCATCCAGAAGGATGTCCGTGGCCTGAGCCAGTTGCCGCAGCATCTGAGTATCGTGCTGACGTTGGGGAACGATGAGGATGCGCTGGATGTGATTATGGACGAGGTGGCTGAGCTGGTGGCCTGGAGCTCATGCGCTGGCATTCCCATGTTGAGTATATATGAGAAGACAGGTGAGGCAAACACCCCCCCCCCCCCTTTTTTT
>QGQJ01000329.1:0-15128 GCA_003206725.1 Blastomyces emzantsi | reverse complement strand
CCCCCTCCCCCCTCCACCCTCCACCTGGCGGGCTCGCATCTTGGTGTGGCAGTGATTTTTTTCATCACAACATTATCAAAGACCATACCGTCCTGAAAAATCCCGAGTGTATCGCTGGGTGCGCTGACACACTTTCCTGCACAAGGTAGACCCTATCTTGATATTCACTGTCTAGCCTCCTGTCATCCAATAACGGAAGAAGATAGTGTTGAACCCCAAGACGGAAAGCAAACCCCTTCAACCAGCTTGCCATGGCCCATTAATGCCATGATGTAGGTACTGCGACACTCCCTGAGTTCCCGAGTTGAAGGATCTTGTCTCGCGACCTAGTGGCAGTAAACTCGGCAGTGCCACTGGTAGGTAGGGGCTCTTTCGACCTCATAGCCGAGCTGTCACGTCACGGGCTGAGAGGAACAGTTGTCCATTCAGGGGATGAGGGGTAAGTAAACATCTCAGGCACGGGTGGTGGTGGTTTTGAATCGTCTTGATGGAATATCTGGTCTCATTGCCCAAGGGGATGGGATTGTTTGCGGATATTTAGATTCGATATCATAAATGTTGAGTCAGCACTATTAGCCAGGAGGGAACCGTTTTAGCGCAGTCCCAAGCATCATAGCAATTAACACGCCTGAGAGCAAGATGGGAAGGATGGTGATTGACTGAGAATTCATTCGACCTGTCGACGGATCGCGAACAACAGCCAGAATCTAGGAGGGGTAAGTATTTAAGCTGCATGGGATGGCTTTGGCCGCTATAGCTTTCCGCTGACTCCTCCGTTTTCCAAGACAGCCCCTATTCAACCACCTCTCAGCTTCAATAAAGTACGTACGACAGTATGGTACTATCCAAATTCAAGGCTCAATTTTCTCAGGGAACCTTAACTCGATTGATTTGATATTTGGTTCACGGGCCGTGATTCGGCGCCTTCTATGCAGCTATTGTACGGTGGATCATTTGGAATAGACTTTATGTCCAAAATCAAGATATTTCAATAATTCCTCTCTTCACTAATGCTCTATTTGATTTGCAACATCAAATACCGATCACTACCTCCATAAGGTTGGCTGTTTGAAAAGATAACCGGGTTGTTTCATCACATTGACGTCAGAGGTTTAACACCTTCATTCGGTTTCTTGAAGATCAATCGGCTTGCGATATCCAAATCGCCCCCTCATGAGGATAATTGAAAACTGACCTCGATATGACGAAATATCCGAAGGATATTTTCAAGGATGAAGCTGCTAGCAAATCCGATGCGCTCGAGTTCGCCTTCAGGATAATGCAGCTGCTGAAAGAAGATAAAACGGGATGATGCTTCCCGTTCATTACCCAGCAGCTTGATTAACCATATCAAAAAATAAAAATAAATACAATATTCAATTTTTTTCTCGCACTCTTTCGCCCAAATATACGTTCATCATGTCCAACCCAACTGAAAGAAGGGCTGAGGACCTCTATGAGGAACAAAACGATCCTCAGGCACCGGTCTCCGGCGTTCCGAAGGACAGTTCCTATACTTCCAAAGGACCCGTGCCTGTGCAAAGCGACCAGGCCCCTGTCGAGGACCCCATGGGTTCAGGTGCAGATGCCAATACGGACGAACAACTTGGTACGTCACCTACGTCGCCTTACTACTACAATCAGATCAGCCTCCCGTTGCGTGTTCCCCAGAGCAGCGAAAAAGAGGGGGAGGGAACTTCTCCCTGCTTTAAGAGCCTACTCACAGTTTGAGAAACCACGCTGACTCGGCTTTTATTTAACAGCTCGCGATGAGCAGGAAGCTATTGACAAATCCAATGTCCTGAGCGGGGATAAGACTCGGCATGCGAAGCCGCAGACTGGAAGCGGATATTCAGAGGGCCCTGGTGAAGAGGACTTGCCAGAGAGTGTTGTAAAGGGGGTAGATGGTCGATCGCGCAGGACAGGGGAGTATTAATCCCATAGGATATCTGAAAGGGCGATGAAGCTTCTCGTACATTGGTTAAATTTGAGATTAGGGGCTGGCTGGCTTTGGGGAATTAGGCACAGGCTACACATGTACCTATGATTCATGCTAGGATTTGTATAAAATAGCAATGGCATATTTTTGTTCTACTACCTTGCTCAAGTGATTATTATTCTCTTTTTCGGTTGAAGTGCACAAGCCGTATCGGGAGTTGACCATGGAACAAGTGCAGCACCTCTAGGTACTGAACCCCGTGCACAGCCCGTCAGAACCACCGCAATATGGAAACCCAATGTTATTTTTCCGCAGGCTCATCTGATATGTTATCATTAACTGTTAAAAATAACTGCCAATTCGGCAAACGCGTTGTTTGCCAACCAGCAGCTGCTCGGGTGGTGATGTGGTTTCATCAGGTATGACGGAACCCTTCGATCTCAGCTCAAGCGGTTCCGACTGACTGTATTTCCTTAGTCTCGAGTGGACCCTTCCGGAGACTTTTCAGGTAAAATGTCTCCGAGTCTACAAGCTACTGCAGGGTTATTCTATAAGGTTATGACTGCTAGATCGCGAAATTTCGGGGTCATTCGGGAGAGCGAGGGGGGCATTGAAGGAAGTAAATAACTGATATATTCATGCATGATACTTATTGAACAGACAGTATATAAATACATAGGAATATCCATATCTAGAACAATAACCTCAACTTTCCATACCCATAGATAATTAAAACAATCAATCAACATGGCGACTATCGCCTTCCCCTCCCTCGCCCGCGCTCACACGATTCCCGCTTCGCGGCACAGTTACACTTACGCCTACTCCCCACCAAGCGCCAGCACTACCACCAGCACCACCTTTGGCACTATCCTCTTCCTCCACGGTTTTCCATCTTCCAGCTACGACTGGCGTTACCAAATTACCTTCTTCACAGCAATGGGCTATGGCGTCCTTGCCCCTGACCTGCTCGGCTACGGCCAGAACGCAATAGCAACTAATAATAACACTGCTGAAACCAACCACCTGACACGGCCAGCAGAGCTGTCAGACTACAAAGCCAAAACAATGTCCACAGACCTCGTCGCGCTGCTGGACCATGAGAATATATCAGCGCCTGTACATGCCGTGGGGCATGATATGGGCTGCTATCTGCTTTCGAAGCTCGTGAACTATTATCCCACCCGGCTGGCGAGTGTGTCATTCCTGGACGTGCCCTATAGCAAGCCTGCTGAGTGGTTTGATCTTGAAGCCATTAATGAAATGATGAAAGGGTTACTAGGGATTGAGAGGTTTGGGTATTTGAAGTTCTTCGTGTCTGAGGGGGCGGCGGGGCTTATTGAGGAGCATGTACGTGCTTTTTGGGATTGGGCCACCATCCGTCCCTGGTCGAATTTTACGGAGTAGATTGGCTAATTGAACCTCATAGATGGAGTCGTTTTTCACATTGTTCTACCCTGCGGAGGCAGATTTATGGATCGAACACCTAGGGCCAACGGGGGCTCTGGAGGCATGGCTGCGGAATGATCGCAAGGCACCATTAGCCCCATACATCACTGAAGAGGTGCGTAGCCCCTCAAAATTTAACTCTTCAATGTTTCAACCAGGCTCGATGGTATTGATAATGTTAAATAGGAGAAAGCCATGCACTTCAAAATCATGCGCGGTCACTACAAATCCGCACTGATGTGGTATCGCGCCATGGTCGGTAATCTCAACGTCGACGACGAGATACAGGCGCAGCTGGACCCGACGCTCAACCAGCCCGCGTTGTTGGTGACCTCGCAACCAGGTCCGGTGAATTTACCAGGCGCAGCGGATATGATGAGGCCGTTTGCGGAGAACTTGACTGTCAAGGAGGTGGGTGCCAAGGGGCATTGGACACAGTTGGAGGCGAGGGATGAGGTCAATGAGGTTTTGTTGAAATTTATTGAGGGTGTGTAGGAAAGGGGTAGTTAGTATAGTGTGTGTTGTAATAGATAAACAGATCTCGACTCTAGTTGTGTAAACTTATATATCATATAGATTGCCTGGACATTCCACGGCCGACCAAAGAAACGAAGTATCCCCCCTTTTCCCATTGTTCCTATGGTTGGCCCAGCATATCTAGATTCTAAGCATAAGTGATAGCCTAACTCCCACGTACTAGGATTCGCAAACTAATGAGATTGCTTATTTGTATTGTAGTATTTGTGATGCAAACCAACTGGAGTAGATTCAAAAAAACAGGGTGAGGTTAAGACACGCCGCAGTGTACAGCATCTCAAAATCCGTGGGGAAAAAATATCGTACAAGTTACAGCGATTTTAAGCTTCCCGTTGAATGCTTAACCACGGTCCAAGAGGTTGTTGCCGAAGCCCTAGTTAAGCTTGCCGGACTTTACCCCGACGAGCCCAGGGGTTAAGTCCTATGGTTTCCTCTACGTCAACACCGGGTGAGGTGGTGGGGTGTAGATAGCGGAGCTTCATCGGGGACGAAGATGGGATGATATCAGAGTGCAGTGCGGTTCTAGTTTATTTATACAACCCCTCACTTTCTACCCCGCTGATATCTATATGTATATAAATTCGGGATAATACCTTTTCAATTTTACCATCTGGACACGGCTTACTCTTTTCTACGTCATTCATTTTGGTCTTCGACCCCCATTTACAAAATACCAAATACCCAATTCCAATTAAAAAACAGTCACCACGGAACACAATATAAAAACATCCCCAAAGATGTCCCTAAAATCCAACCGCGCCCTCCCCCTCCTCAACGCCGCCGTCGCCGGCAACTACGCCGTCCCCGGAATCTGCTGCTACAACCTCGAAGGCATCCTCGCCACCGTCCGCGCCGCCGAAGCCAAGCGGTCCCCAGCCATGATCCTCCTCTTCCCCTGGGCCATCGAGTACGCCGGCGGCCTCCTCGTCCACGCCGCGGCCAGCGCCGCCCGCGCAGCCTCCGTGCCCGTAACGCTCCACCTAGACCACGCGCAGAGTGCCGAGATCATCAAGCGCGCGGCAGACATGCAGCCGCTGACCTTCGACAGCATCATGGTCGACATGAGCCACTACGAGAAGGCGGAGAACCTAGCGCGGACGGCAGAGCTGGTGGCGTACTGCAATGCGCGGGGGATTGCGACGGAAGCGGAGCCGGGGAGGATTGAGGGCGGGGAAGACGGGGTAGCGGACACGGCGGAGGGGGGCTTGGAGGGGCTGCTGACGACGCCGGAGGAGAGTGGGGAGTTTGTGGATACGGGGATTGACTGGCTAGCGCCTGCTTTTGGGAACGTGCATGGCGAGTATGGGCCACGGGGAATCCGGTTGGAGTATGACCGGTTAAGGAGCATTAGGGATGCGGTGGGGGATAAGGTGAGGCTTGTGTTGCATGGGGCGGATCCGTTTACGAAGGATATTTTCGTGAAGTGTATTGAGTGCGGGGTGTCGAAGGTTAATGTCAATAAGGTGGTTAATAAGGAATATGTGCGGGTGCAGAGTGAAAAGGCGGGGAAGGTTCCTATTACTGTCTTGCATGAGGAGGTAACGGCGGCGATGCAGAAGGCTGTGGAGGCGGTGATGGATATGTTGGGGTCGACGGGGAAGGCGTAGCGTTCTTCCATTTTTCGTTTTCAGTTATTTCGTCTACTTAATGAGTATTGCATATATGGTTATGACATTTCATTTTTTATAAATTGCTAAATCTCCATATATGTACAGAGGTAAAGAATGGGACAAGAAAAAAAAAAGAAGACAACCAACAGATTGAACAATATGTCGACAAGAGAAGCTAAAAATTTGACGAAAAAGGAAAATAAAAATAAAAAAAAACAGGCGAAAATTCTCAGTATTCCAGGACATGCACCTTCAATGCACGAGACGGCGAACCCGGGGTTCTTTGTGTTTTTTTAATTAGGGGCTTAAATCCATCATGTAGGTCGTCGGAATGTCACGGGACAGCAAGCTGTAAAAGAGAATGAAAGGGCTGTAGCAACAAAGATAGCAGATGGCACCATCAAGTTGGCGTTAACCATTGGAGGATACAAACACAAATGGCAAAATTTAAACAGAAACAGAAAAGGCTGCCTGATCCTATATCTATGCAAAAGCCATCATCTTCTTAATCTCCGCAATGGCCAAACCGGGGTTCAATCCTTTGGGGCAGGTTCTCGAGCAGTTGAGGATGGTATGGCATCTGTACACGCTCATGCTGTTGTCGAGATCAGCTTTGCGTTCCTCGGTCTTCTCATCGCGTGAGTCGATCAGCCACCGGTAAGATTGCAGCAGCAGGGCGGGGCCGAGGTATTCTTCCGAGTTCCACCAGTAGGATGGGCAGGAGGTTGAGCAGCAGGCGCACAGGATGCACTCGTAGAGTCCGTCGAGTTTCTTACGGTCTGCGGGTGATTGACGGTGTTCACGGCCCTAGAATAGAATTGTGAGATGGTCTACTTTACAGAATTATTGTTATATCGTGAGAGTAAGAGAGGTGGGGAAGCACATACGTCTGGAGAAGGGGTGTCCCGCTGCAGGTAAGGCTTGATTGATTTGTATTGTTTGTAGAAATAGGTCATATCGGGGACAAGATCTTTGACTACGTAGGTGTGGGGGAGGGGATAGATTCTGGACTCTTTGGTAGTCTCGGTAGGAATACGGCCTGTATAGTTCAGTATCAGTCAATGTAGTAAGTAGTATATGGGGAGGGAAAAAGTTGGACATACATAAGCAAGCCAAGGTATTAACGCCGTCAATGTTCATGGCACAGCTACCACAGATACCCTCTCTGCAGCTTCTCCGGAAGGTCAAGGTCGGATCCTGCTCGTTCTTTATTCTGATTAGGGCATCCAGGACCATGGGGCCGGTCTTATTCAGGTCGAGGGTGTAGTCTTGCATGTAGGGCTTCTCGGTGGGCTTGTCCGGGTTCCATCTGTAGATCTTGAAAGTCTTGAGGTTGGGGGATTGCGATGTCGCCGGGGCTTGATCTGCGATCTTGGAGCCAGACTCGACGGTGGCATAAGATCTCGAGGCTACAGAGGGGCGGAAAAGAGGGCGAGATGCAGCGATCAAGCGGGAGGTAGGGCGTAGGGAGGCCATTTCGACGGATGGATGTCCTTGGGGAAGCCCTCCAATTGAAACGAGAGGGGCGATGGTATAGAGAAGAGTGTTGCAGATGGAATATGCGTAAATCGTTGTCGTCGTCGTCTTATGCTTATTCCCAGTTTTCCTCCTGCTGTGTGCTGCTCTGAGTGCGAGATCAATTGAGACGTCGTCGGTGATGGTCCGTGGTGTTTGGAGGATGTTCTCGCGCGGTGTCTTTCTTTCTTTCTCGTTTTCGCCAACCTCGGGAAGCGGCCGGGCCCGGTTATGTCAGCAGAAGCAGCCAATCATGGGACTGTGATTAGTTACCCGTGGACCTCATCCATCGAACTCTCGCGGGATACATGTGCATTGGTATCGGGTATGCTTCGAGGTACTCTTATTGATGTTGATATTTCTACTTATATTTTCCAATTAGGTCTAGCTATCGCTACTCTACTTATTCTTAGCATCCCCTAGAATAGTCCTCAAAAATCAACACAAATTCTCCGAAGCTCCCAGAGTTGCCGACATTTCCAGTGGACGCCCAAGACGACAGTCACGTGATATTCTCTCTGCGAACAAGCCCTAATTTCCTATTCCGGCCATCCTGAAAACGCCAACTCCTCCCCTTCTCATCCGTGTTGACACCCTACAGATAAGCGCCAGGGGATACAGGACGGGCTAACCAGATATATTATATATTTTCAGGCCATGTCAGATCAAGACGCTGCCGTCTCTACCCCTCTCACCACGGTCTCAACCATGGCCTGACACCCGGCTTCACTCTCGTTTATCCTGAGAATTGATTCATTCTCATGTCACTCACTAAACTTACCACAGCTAGCCATTCATTCATTCATTCACTCCTTCTAGACAGATCGCGGGAACACTCTGCTTACGCCAGTACCTTCATTCAGCCCCTGACTCTCGGCGCACAGGGAGAGAATCTATCCGAAGTATCACTGCCTACCAGCAGGTATCGGGCCAGACCGCCCTGTTGTGCTCGCGTTGGCATCCAGATACCCTGTGGTCAGATATACAGCCTGCACGCCCGCTTCCTTTGGCCAAATGGATCCTTTGTGCACGACGGGCTATCAAGAATAAGAAAGAAATTTCAATTGCCGTTCCAGACACACCTGTTTAACTACTTAATCCCAAGGAAAAAAGGCTCACACGAAATCGCTTTGGAGTATATACATATCGATATACATGTATAATGCCCCCATCAGTCAGTACCGTTTCCTCCCTCACCCGCACCATCTCCTCCACGAGTATCCACAGCCTGGAGGACCAAGAACCCGTCCCTCCCCACCCTCTCCGTCCCGCGCCCACTCCCGTCCCTACGGGCGTACAAGCCGAACACACCTCGATAAAGCACGTCAAAACTGGTTCCGCGCAAATCTCCATCTCCGAAATCCCCAAGCGGAAGCCCGTCGCCTTCCCCGCCACTACCACCACGACAACTATAACAGCAATACCATACCAGGATTCCCCATCCGCCGAAAATGGTGCCGGCGTCGCCTCCACGAACCCACCCTGGCGGTCCTTCATCGGCAAACTGAAGCGCCCATTCCTTAAATTGACGCCTCCCACAGCATGGCCGACACGGCAGCCAGCATCAGAACCCCCAACAGCCCCCGCAGCGAAAAAGTCAGCAGCAACGTCAGCAACGTCAGCAGCGGCAGCATCACATCTCGACAACCTCAAAGCAAAGCTTCCCTTCCAATCCAATAAAAAGAAACAGCGCATCTTCCTCTTCGTAATCGGCGGCATAATCCTGCTCCATCTTATCCTCATAATCGGGCTTGTAGCGGGTCTCTCCGCGCGGAAAACCAAGGGCCAGGGCTACGAGGACCTCCCGCTACCTAGCGCCCATGGCGGGCCGTATACTGGTGATTTAACGTATTACGACCCGGGGCTGGGTGCGTGTGGGATTGAAAGTGCGCCTTGGGAGCCGGTGTGCGCTGTGTCGCAGTATTTGTATGATGCGGTGGCTGTAGGGACGAATCCGAATGCGAACCCACTGTGTGGGAAGCGGTTGCGGTTGAGGAGAGCGGGGACGAGTGTGGATGTTACGGTTGTGGATCGATGTAGGTATTCATGTTTATATTGTCTTACTAGGCAGGACCGTAAGGTTGTATGGTGACATGCGCTGACTCCGGTTCCTTTTTTTTTTTTTTTTTGCTGTAGGCGTTGGATGCCAACCCAATGATATCGATGTCACGATGAGCGTTTTCACGCAGCTGGCGTTGGAGGAGCACGGGCGTGTCGATGTGCAGTGGGCGTGGCTGGATGAGACACCTCTGCAACATCTGCCGGAATAAATTGGTAGGTAGGTTTATATCCCTCCCGGGAGGTGGTATACTCCCTTCTGGATTTTGGAAATGCGAACCGGAATTTTGATTTTGATTTTATTTTTTATTTCTTATTCTGCCCCACGAAACCGGTGTTTCTTGATTCATCGTTTTGTTTCGTTTCGTTTCGTTTGTTTTGGGCGATTGAACAGATTACAGTTCCGTGCGTATATTGTTTTCCGCGTTTATTTACTCTTTTCCTTGGATATGATACCCCCCTCGCACCCAACCCCATCTTTCTTGAACTCCTCGGAGTTTCCTGCCCTTGATGGGTAGTTTGGGAATACTCTTCTATCTTGTTGATATTGAATACATTTAAATTGAACGATTTACCTCCTATTTACACTTCATATATCTCTATTTATTTTCTTTTATGCAATATCTAATTCCAGCGGAAAGTGGCTTATGCAACCCCGAAATATTATCATGACATGATATGACATGAATGAGATAACATTTATTTCCCTCCCCCCCCGCAAATCCCAGTATCAGATCCCATATGCCGAATCAATAATCAGGAAATTCCGCCTCAACCTCATCCCTCCACGCCCTAAGTCCACCCCGGATATCGCCCACCCACCTCTCACCTTCCCTATCAACACCCAGCTCTTTCAGCTTCCGCACAGCCACCTGGGAGTCATTCCCCAATCTGCACACGACATGGATCGGTCTGGTGGGGCTCGTGTCGAGGAGATACGAAGGGTACCAGGATGGGCGAGCCGTTGACGTTGTGGCTGAAGTTGGGTGTGTACCATTAGCCGTTGATTCGGCCGTGGAGGTCGAGTTCGAGTACGATTGCACCGTGGAGGAAGACGAAGGAGGAGACGACGATAAGATCAGCGATATCGGGATATTAACACTCCCTTCCAACGCGCCTAGGCCGAACTGCACCGCCTCCCGCACGTCAATTAAAATCGGCTCCTCCCCCTCCACCTCCGCCTCCGCCCGTAACCGCTCCCGATACCGCCTCCAATACTCCCGAGCCGATATCCGCTCCTCAGCCCCCAACAGCGCCTGTGGACCCACCGCCCCGCCACAGAACTGCACATAATCCATCGACCCACTGCGCAGCGAGCCCAACGTGATCGTCCCCGCCGTGGGCGAACATGCCGCGCAGTCCCGCCGGCGCGGGCGCAGGCGTATGCTACGGAAGGGTGGGTTGGAGAAGGCAGAGAAGAGATGGAGGGTTGGCGGTGTTGTTGGGGTTGTGGTTGTTGTTTGCGTGAGGATGCGGATCGTCTCGAGTGCTTGGAGGACGCCCATGGCTCCGACGACGGGGCCGATGATGCCGCCGTCGGCGCAGCTGGTGACGCTGGCGGCGGGCGGGGGTTTGGGAAAGACGCAGCGATAGCATGGCCCTCCGATGGTGGTGGGGGTGTTGTTTGTGGTGGTGGTAGGAGGATTGTCGGTTGACGAGGCGGATGGTTTTTCTGCTGGTTTTTGGGGCGGGTAGTTGAGGACCATTAACTGGCCTTCGGTGCGGAGGGCGGAGGCGGAGACGAGCGGTTTCCCCAGTAGGACGGCGGTGTCGGAGATCAAGTAACGGGTTGCGGGGTTGTCAGTGCAGTCGAGAATGAGATCGTAGGAGCTGAAGATTGAGGGGGCGTCGGCGGGGGTAAGGTGGGTGTGGTAGGGGATGTATTTGGGGTGAGGGTTTAATCTGTAGGTTTTGTATGTCAGTGAGACGGTTGGATGTGTCTAGCACAAAAAACAATAAGGACGTACTCTTTCAAATATTCAATCGCGCTATCAACCTTGAACTTCCCCACATTCTTCGTCCGATGTAGCACTTGTCGATGCAAGTTCGATCCTTCAACCGTATCCCCATCTATGATTCCAATCGTCCCAACCCCAGCTCCAGCCAGGTACATCGCAGCAGGACATCCCAGGCCACCCGCGCCAACGATAAGAACCGACGATCCACGCAGTTTTAGTTGCCCTGTAACAGAAACGTCGCACAAATTAGCCCCGTAATTCCCATTTCATTTGAAGGAACAGCTGTTGCAGACGAGGAGGAACTTACCCTCAAGCCCGATCTGGTCAACAATCATCTGCCGCCCATAGCGTCGATACTCATCCTGCTCGAGCGGATATCTCCGTTTTCCTTCAGTAGACTTTTTCCGCCCGTTCACAATTTCGGGATGACTTGTAACCTCTGCTGTTGTGGTTGTCTCCGCCGCGATCTGCCTTTCCGTTAGCTCGAGTTCGGCCTTGAGTTGGGAGAGCTGAGCTTCGGTGGTGGCGATTTGCTGCTGGAGGAGTTCGCGGGATTTTAAAAGATTCTTCATTTTTCTTCTTCTTTCGATTCTATATCGAGTTTTGGCTTCCTTGATGCCTGCTCAAGGGGTTTTGGCTGGTTGGTAGTGCGATCACATTTGAAGATTGGAGGGTGGGGTTGGGCGGGGTGAAAATAGTTCGGGTGATATTTTTGATAGCCGGAGCTTAACTCTATTCCGACAGCTTGAGTTAGTTGTATATGGAGGAGTGAAACGATTTCGCTGTAATTGCAAATAGTATACTGGTGGCCTCTAAATCGTTTCGCACTGTTTTTACTATGCTCTTTATCTTTTTCCATGGTGTCAAGACATTGTGCCTCCCCCCAAGGAAGCCATATATATACAAATTCAAATTGCCCTAAAACCCAAACACCATAGAAGAAACTCCTTACGCCAGTCCATACGTCCCACGGAAGTTTTCTCTTGAGCTATGCGTATCCACACTGTCCGTTCATGTTTGCAACCTATCGCTGGCATATATGAACCTTCTTAGGCCTGTATTATCGGAAACCGCCCAATTAACTCCCCGAACACACGTTCATGCAGGCATCTGTTCTAGTCGAAGAGATAACAAGATATCTTAGAGCAACAATTTGCAGCTCATAAATATAAAAATATTCCCCCATCTATTATCCTACCGCGAGACAAATCGTGTACACAAAATGACATAATATACTCCCTCACGTCGGCCTACCCGCCTTATTAAACTCCGGGTTCTGATCAATAGTCTGTGAAATAAAGCTACGCAACGCCGCCCAGCGATTCGACGTTGGAGCATCCTCAGCCTGTAGTTGCGGCTGTGGTTGTGACTGTGACTGTGCCATATGAACTGGTGCATTATTATTATTCAAGGAAACCGGATCACCTGCCGTCGAAGGTGAAGCGGCTGCCATCTGTGCCAGATTCTTCGCGAACCGCTCCCTCTCCCTCCGATCCAAAGTCTCCTTCCTCTTCATCGCACCGGGTTTATGTTTCAAACTCTTCTGCCGAATGATATTAATTTGACTAGCCATCATCTCTCTTTGTTTGTCAATGTTATCATTAGGGTTATTATTAACGTCGCCAGTGTCAGGCAGCGCATCAACCAGTGAATCGAGGTTAGCGACTAGTTTCTTCGAGGGACGCCGCCTTTTTAGCGTCTTGGTGCGTGGTTTTTCGATTTTAGAGAGGAGGATAGAGTGTTTTATTTGGCGTTTGTCTTTTTTGTTTGTGCGGAAGGTTGATGTGTCGGAGAAGGGGCCTGGGGATGGAGTGGAGGTGGTGGTTGGCTTCCGGGCGATTTTGGCCCGAGGTGCTGTGCGCTTTTTGGGAGCGATTGGAGCCTATCAGAGTCATATGTTAGAAGTGGAAACTAAGTGGAGTGATTAAACGCTGAACTTACCATAATGCTTGGAGCTATGAAGGGTTTCAATGGCGTCTTGTATTGCTGCCCTACTTGATGCTGCGGTACGAATCCATGTGCCGATGAGGCGCAGAAACTTTAGCGCGGGGGATCGAACTTCGAATAAATAAACGCGCGGCTACATGCCATAGTCTTGGCGTTATTTCGTCATCTAGAACCCATTGGAACACATAACAATTCAAATTCAATCGCGATAGGTTGAAATGTATTCATTGCAGCGCCTAATTTTGACTTAGGGAAAACAGTCTGAAAACTTCCATCCATATCTAACTATTGAACCAACATCATGCTGGTGTTCCAAAAGCATTTGATGGACGATGGAATCTCAATGTTACCAGAAAATAAGGAAGGAAAATAACATGGGCTATTTCAGGTAAACGAAGAGTGTCCATTTCGCCCGATTTACGGTGACTTCCTGCGGATAGAAACCACCAGGCTATGCTAACGTTCTTACATCTCCAGCGATGGTTCAGGAACACCAGAGGCTCCGGGAACACACGGGAACACACAGGAACGCCCACCAGTCAGAGGGTCTTGCCATGGGAATAAGCTTTCGGCCCAGGGGATCGGGGAGCATGGATAGGAATTTCCTCGAATTCCCAGCTGCAGTTGAAGAGAATGTTAGTTCATATGATATTTCCTCATCCCAGCTCTAGCCATATCCGCCGAGAAGTAGAAGCCGGGGACATGCGGATAACTCTACCAGCGCAGACTTTGTGGAATGACAAGCATTGTGATCCAGATCATGTGTGATACGCGCAGTTTACTGTTATTATTAACATGTATATCAAATAACAAAAGTAGAATAGAATAGAATAACGAGGAGTCGCAGCGTATGGCTCACAAGTCCCCGCCAAAGTCTAGATCTGTGGCTGGTGATCTGCTGCCCGACGGCGCTGCCCCACCTTTTGCCTTGTTGGGCAGTCTGCAGCCAATCACAGGCTGATTATCAGCCGCAGCCCAATTAGGCATGGGGATGTGGGATAAATTTCCTGTTTGGGGCAATTCGGAGGCCTTCCAAGGTTGATCGAGGGTTTTTTATATCTGTTCTCTTTCGTTCTGCAACACTCTCATCTCGATTTCCGACGGTATATCTATCTCTTAGGCTCTGATTCTCTGTCGCTGTCTACCTTTTGTGAATGTCCTGCATCTCTCCACGGCCAATTCGTCTCACTGCCCCTGCTGCGTTCTGTGGGCCAACATCGCCGTCCCTCCGCCTCTTGCCCCAACGGTTCTCCGCTGCCAGCAAAGCCATCCGTCACCGCTCTTATTTAAATACTATCTGTTCGCCTCCTCCTCGTCCTCTTCTTTGTCCAACGTTTAAATATAGTTCCTTTTGTCCCAAGTTACCCACGCGCTCATACACCATGACTTGCCTTACACCACACGGGAAGCGACACAAGGTGACCGTAATAGGGTCGGGAAATTGGTAGGCTTTCTCCCCGCACCTCATTTTTGAAACGATATAGTTTGCTAATATAACATAACGTATATATATTATAGGGGCTCTGTAATTTCCAAAATGGTCGCTGAAAACGTAGCATCTAACCCGGACATATTCGAGCCAATGGTGCAAATGTGGGTGTATGAGGAAAAAGTCGAAGTGCCCCAGTCTTCAAAACACTACCACAAGGAATTACCCATCTGCACTGGCCTCCAAAACCTCACCGATATCATCAACCAGCTGCACGAGAACGTCAAATACCTGCCCAACATCACCCTACCAACGAATCTCCAGGCAAACCCATCCCTCGAAGACGCTGTCAAGAATTCCACCATCCTCGTCTTCAACCTGCCCCACCAGTTTATCAATAACATATGCGACACACTCAAGGGCCACATCGTCCCCTACGCTCGTGGCATATCGTGTATCAAAGGTGTCAACGTTACTGCTGACGACGGCGTAAGCCTCTTCTCCGAAACCATCGGCCGCAAACTGGGTATCTACTGCGGGGCCCTTTCGGGAGCCAACATCGCCAGCGAAATCGCCAAGGAGCTCTACTCCGAAACTACGATCGCCTACGACCCGCCCCATATGGACTCCAAAGCCCCCACCCCCAAAACCCTTTCCCCCGTCCCTTATTCACATCTTCCGAGCCC
>QGQJ01000328.1:0-46859 GCA_003206725.1 Blastomyces emzantsi | reverse complement strand
CCCCAGGGGTCCCCCATCTCATCTGATGTTCAACCCTCCTTCCTCTGGCTTTTTGGAATCATTATATTTCGATATGCAGCTCTGCACTCCGCTCCGTTCCCGGTTCCCTACTTCTAAAAATTTCTGCGACGAAAGCTAACCCATAACCATCTCAAACAGGAAACGAAGAGTCCCAGGGGCCACAGGCGCCTCAGCGGGGTCTACCACAAGATGCTGCGCAGAGAGTTCTACGCGGGAGAGGAAGGGGAATGCCCAGGAGATAGATAAATGGAGTGGCTGTTATTGTTTGATTCAATGTATGCCGCTTCTAATGAGCGTATTCTAAAAACTAAGTCGACCGGCGGTACGATTGTTACTCAAGCATAGAAAAAAATATATATTATGGACAGCGCATTTTTGTCTTCTTTCCACGGCGTTTTTCTTTTCATTTCATCGTAATATTTTCTTACCTCTTTAGATATGTAAAATCTACGAAAGTGAGCTAACTCCTGTTGTTACTTTTAACGGTTCGTATGATGATCATGAAGCGGGTTTGGGATGTGGGCAGGCATCGAGGATCAATTTATTTGGATAGGATGAATGACCTAAAAAAACTTTGAATATCAAAAAAACGCCGCATCTAAGAAAGGAAACCTAAGCCAGAAGCTACGTCCAAGAACGTGATGGATTTGATTTCTTACAATACATTCAGTGGCCATCGTGGCCTCCAGTTGGTTTCTTATTTCTGGAGTACCTTTAACCGACCGAGCATCACCGAGGAAAGAATGTTGAGAAAGGCCTCCAACTCTTGACACACCGACAAATTCACTAGCCAACCAGATTGTTAAAAATAGCTTGGGGCGCTCGAGATTTCCAGATAGCAAAATATAAAAAGCAAACAAACGAAAACGAAGATTTGAATGAGAAGCAAATCAAAACTAGATTCTGATATGTAGACACCGCCACATCCTTAACCCGTCCCTAACCTGCCAATGATGCTCCTATCACCAACTTCCAGCCGACTTCCGCTCGCATTTTCCGCCTTGGTCCGCCAGGCCATGTAGAAACAAGCTGCAGCGTCGTCGTCGCCTCCATCCCATCCCATGAATTTATGATCCCATTCCCATAATTTCGGGGTTATTATTGCAAGGACGTTGTGGGCATCAGAGGCAAAACGCCAAGCGTGGGATCGCGTACCTCCGATCCATCCCTCTCCCTTTTTTCGTTTTTCGGTTTTTTTTTTTTTTGGGCCTTCAAGCCGCAGCTGTGGCTGATGCTCGCCTTTGCCCAGAAAGATCGCCATGAAAAGCCGGATTTTTGAACTGTGCTTTTTTAGTTACAGAGTACATATGCACAGGGCCCTTTTTGTCGTCTTTCGCCTTCCAGCTGATGGGTGTTGATGTAAAGACTGTCCTCTTGTGTGCGTGTGTTGAGGTCCAGGGCTTTGATGCTTCGTTTGCGCTGCAAAACTCACGGACCAAGAGCGGTGTTGGATGAAGGTTTTTTGCTGACGTGCCAAGAACGTGGAAAGAAAGAAAAAAGGTGGTTTTTTTTCTGTTATTTGCTTTTTTTGGAGTTCGGCAGACCCGTGGGCTTTATTTTTCCAACATAATGATAATAATTATCTTTGTTGTTTTCGTTAGACAGGCATTATTGCACCGAGCGCCCATAAATATTTGTTGGAGGGTATCCACTGCGGATGACTTCAAGCTGCTCCGTAAAGTTGTACATGCTTTGCTTCACGGGAACATGGTAGGGAGGCATGAGACGTAGCCAGGCGCAACTAGCCGGCTAATAGCTCACTGATATTCGATGAACATTGACCCGGGCTGCAAGGGATCAAGCGTTTTCCACTCTGCCCGATTTCTCGATAGCGACCAGGGTTGAGGTACAGAAAGGGAAGATGCTATGATCCAAGGCTTTATACAAAGTGTGGGCGTTCAGCGGGTTTCCTCCTGGAGAAATTGTGCAGCCGACCAACGGCATTCTACCGCCGAAGCCCCTCCTAGAGAAATATCCATCACACAATCAGACGGCAAGTTCGGCCCAGGAATTTTGCCCAAAAGAATAATGGAAGCAGGGGCTCTTTTTTTTTTTTTTTTTCAACGAACCCCTCCCCTGTCTTCAGGGGTTGAGCATGCGACGAGCTGGAAAAGCGATCTTATTGTTGGCTCTGCTTTGGTCGTTGCATGGAGCAGAAATTCTCACCAGCAGGGAGATATTGTGAACATATTCCTTAAACCAATAAGCTAGTTGAGTTACTTCTAATGGGTCCCTCGAGAGCCTTTTTTCTGTTTTCTTAAAGTAAAGAAATAGAGTACCAGATTTACTCGGTTGAGTACCAAACCGCCCGGACAGTAGATGAGGTGGGTACTCATGAGAATAGGACGCCCGAAACCGAGGGGACTTTTGTAGAGCTTCGATCAACTTTCCTGACACCGCCAACCAGCTGATGGGTTGTCCAGTATCCTCCACCTGGCTCGTGAGTCTTATTAGTGGCGGAGGTGCCTGTGGCTAGCGTCTTTAGTGTGCTAGTAGCTCGTGGCCGCAAGCATGTCCTTGTACTATGGTACATGTCAAGTGTCGTGGACCTCGCCACCTTCCTCGTCATCCCATAAATGGCAATTCTGCATTTGAACTATTGGGACAGCCACCGGGTAAAAAGAAAAGAACAGTATATTGATTGGATTTGATTGACTCGATGCATGCCCCGGTTGAACCAACGTGGCACCGTAGTACACATTTGTACAGTATTTGCAGACAATTGTGTCCGCGTTAATGGCCAATGACTCTGTGGGAAGGCTTTGTCGACTGGGGAATTTGAGCTGTTTTGCGAAGACAAAAATCGACGACGGATTGTCGGAGTGTTCCTTGATAGAAACCCCTTTCCACATCCCTGTTCGTAAAAGTTCGTAAAAAGACGATCATGAACAAGTTCCCCGCCAAACCATGCCGAAAAATAGTTTGTAGAGCTCAGCAATTTCTCGGTATTTTGAAACAACCGAGGAGAGTCCGCTTGATTGGATCTCGAGAACTCGTGCACGAGCAGACTAAGAGCCTCAAGTCACGGCTGGAAACCGGGATCCTTGTCGACATTGGGCTGGACAGTGCTTGTTGGGTCTTGATGGACACGCGGATGCCATGCGAATGGACACTCGGACTGCGCTGTTGCAGAGAAATAGTTTAATATTTTCACGGTCCCATCCTTCGGGCGGAGCATATTTGATAAGAGTAGAAACCTACCGATGTTGGCGATAAGTTTGGAAATCAAGGTACCGATTAATCCGTACATGAAAACAACTTCTCGGGTTTTGCTTTTTGCTGGCTTTCGCGAAAGATTCCCTGTCACATTGTCGCGATCTCCAGGCATGTTGAGGCTGTTTCTGCGCTCTGATTGTCCGGGTTGATTGGCGGTGCAGCTGCTAGAGACACTTGCTAGCCCGGAGGTTCGTATCCAAGCGGATTATTCAGCGCTGGTAACTTAAAATATAACTAGCTGGCTATCAACCTGGCCGACGCCTCGAGATTTCAGATTTTCCTTCGCTCGACTCCTTTCCCATCAACCATCCTGCCGTCAGAAATTCGCAGTCGGGGTGTCCAGATATCCAGTTCGTTTCGCTGACTCGTTGGTATACCTGTGCGCGTGCCTTGGATAGGAGAAGCCGAATAGCCCTGGCAGAACAACAGCCCGGGGAGAGCGTATCCCTGTTCCTCCAGTCCACCCACCTCTACCCCTCCTTCGCGGCGGTACAGAGTAGACGTTCTCAAGGAAGATAGCCAGCGCCCTGTGGAATTGGCTGCTAGCTATCGTTGCGTGTCCAGGACCTGGAGGAGACCCCCTTCCGCCGATTCTCTCCAAGCCCTCCGCCACCTGTGAACACCGGCGCCCACCGAGCGGCTACGGGTGTGTTTCCGTAGTGGGAGTGAGTGAGTGCAGGATTTATACCCGATCAGCTGATCCTTCGCTGCCCTTTTGCGCCTGACATATCTATCCCTCATTCGAGTCCGATCTGGTGTTTGCCTCGACTGCAACTCGCTTCGATTTGTTTTCTGCCTGCCACGCGAATATATTTTGCTCTCGTTATTCTGCATTATTCCTTCGCTTGACTCTCTGATCTCACGCAATGTCGTACTATCCTTCCCAGGGCTACGCGGGTGGTCAGGGCGGGTACCCGCCGCCTCAACAATATCCTCCTCAGCCATACGGAGCACCACCTCAACAATACCCGTGAGTAGTCTACTGCGCATGAAATGCTATTTCCCAAGGAGAGTTACGTTTGTGCTAACAGCCTGCTAGCCCACAGAGTTACGGAGGATATCCGCCGCAAGGCCCTCCGCCTCCTCAACAGAACCCATATGGATATACCCCTCACACTCCGTCTCCTCAGCCACCGTACAATGGCGGATATCATGTAAGTTTCCCGGGTTGTAATACTCTTCAACTTCGACACATACTGATAATTCCTGTTGAAGGCTCCACCACCTCAGCAGCCTATGTACGGCGCTCCACCACCTCATCCAAGCGTCTCTCCGCAACCTCCAAACGGTGCCCCAATGTATAGTGGTCGCGCAGGTGGTGAGTATTGGTCCCATTTATAATACATATAACACATTTCATAGACCTAACCCATCGTCAGCGCCCCCTCCCGCACCTTCTCCCTACCCGAATTCGTACAACAACCATCGCCCTTCCGGACACGGCCGCCCTCCCCCGCCTCCAACACAGCCTGTCCAGTTCGGCCATGGCGCTCCACAGGGATATAGCTTCCAATACTCAAATTGTACGGGAAAGCGGAAGGCCCTGATGATTGGTATCAACTATTTTGGTCAGCGCGGCCAACTGCGAGGTTGCATTAACGATGTCAAAAATATGTCGACCTATCTGAACCAAAATTTTGGCTACGCAAGGGAGGACATGGTGATCCTCACCGATGACCAGCAAAATCCAATGAGTCAGCCAACTAAGGCAAACATCCTGCGAGCGATGCACTGGCTAGTGAAGGATGCTAGACCCAACGACTCCCTCTTCTTCCATTATTCAGGTATGTGTTCCCCGATATTACAGGGTCTGCCCATTTTCAAGTCGCTAAGTATGTATATAGGTCATGGTGGTCAAACGAAAGATCTTGATGGCGACGAAGATGATGGAAATGATGAGGTCATCTATCCTGTAGATTTCAGGTCGGCTGGACATATTGTCGATGACGAAATGCATAGAATTATGGTCAAGTCGCTTCTTCCTGGTGTCCGTCTAACTGCAATCTTCGACTCGTGCCACTCCGGCTCAGCCCTCGATCTTCCATATATCTACTCTACCCAAGGCATTCTCAAGGAGCCCAACCTGGCCAAGGAGGCTGGTCAAGGTTTGCTCAGCGTTGTGTCTGCGTACGCGAGAGGAGATGTTTCAGGCATGCTTTCCACTGTTGGTGGATTGCTCAAAAAGGCTACGAAAGGCGAAGCAAGTCACCAGAAGGCACGACAAACGAAAACAAGTCCCGCGGATGTTATTATGTGGTCCGGAAGCAAAGATACCCAGACAAGTCAAGACGCTACAATTGGTGGAGAAGCTACTGGAGCGATGTCCTGGGCCTTTATTACCGCGTTGAAGAAAAACCCACAACAGAGCTATGTGCAACTCTTGAGGAGCATCCGTGATGAATTAGCGACGAAATATACTCAGAAACCCCAGTTGAGTTGCAGTCATCCGCTAAGTACGTTCCCATAAATTTTGAACTCTCTATGGTATCTAATATAGACTCTCTGCTAACCTATGGCTTTGTAGATACCGATCTTCTATATGTCATGTAAACGGATATTTCATTCTTAACTCCCCCCAACCGGTTTGAAAGACACGCCTTGCATGAGCAAGCTCGCTAAGTGGTGCGCGAAGGAAATCTTGACAACAGTAATAAATCCAAAGCCATGAGTTGACTCTACTGGAAACGACACTTGACTTTTCTTGTTTGATGAAATTCGTCCTCTCCTCCGAGTATTTGACCCGTTCGTCACTTATTTGTGTTTTGCCGAAAATACTGTTCTCTTGCCAAATATTCAGCTTCCGCTACATGCTTTACCACTGTACCTTCTTGCAATTGGATATGTTGCCCTTGTCTCTTATTCCCATCTTAATGTCTCTAGTTGAAGTACCTTGACGATTTTCCTAGGCTTAAAGCATTTGTTCTTGTCATTTTTTTTTTGGCTATCATTCCTAAACTGCCGTGAGTGGCGGACATGAATACGGGGAAGAAGGAAAAAGAAAAACCTTGGTAACTACGGTACTCGATAGTCTCTATCTGGCTTTTATCAGTCTATGTTTGCGTGTCAATGTCTAGCTTATTATCATTATTTCCTAAAGGGCCGTCATGGTTTGGAAAGGATGGAATATTTAAACACTATGAAATTGGGATTTTGGTCTCGCTCTTGTGGTCTCCTTTCTTCCTGCTCCCTCTTTCTTTGGAATGTGTTACAACTCTTCGGTTATTGTCATTTTGTGCTCTATTGGCCTGTCTTCTTAGTTCTACTTTTTTCATCTTTTTCAGGAATGGTGCTCTTGTATTTGGTTTCTTTATTTTATTTTATTTTATTTTATTTCATTTCATTTCATTTCATTTTATTTTATTCATTTTTGAAACCTCAGCGCTCGGAAACGATCTTGCGAAGTGGATACGACCCGTCTTGGGGAAAGGAATACGATATTTTTCTTTCTTTCTTTCTTTCTTTCTTTCTTTCTTTCTTTCTTTCCTCTTTTAAAAACCTTTTTAGTATGACCTTCTTTTATTTAACTTCTCATGAATAATCTTCCTTCTCACCAGATATTATTATTGACATGAACTAGTTTGGTATGCTTTAAAGAATCAATGCATTGGCTCTATGGTGTTGGATTTCCCAGTATGTTTCCGGATTGTATGTGACTATCTATACTGCGTATTTATTGAGTCAGAGCTCCTCAGAACTGCCGCATGAGTTGCCTGGAGTTGCCCCACCTGTTGACTGCACCGAATGCATTCCCGCACCAGCCACATCGGACATACCTCTTGCAAGTCAGACAGGACAATAATCATGCAGGGTTTCCTCAATGTCGTGTACTTCGTCTGCTCAGCCCCAGAGTGAGTGCTGCTGGTTTAGCGCTGGAGGGCTGAAGAAATATCACGTGATATAACTTGAACCGGATCCATGGATGGATCTGGACGATGAGATCCCCCAATAATTCACAGATACTCTAACTACCCAACGCCAAACAAAACCCACAAGTTACAAGTCTCCACAATAGGTTGAGCACTGCTATTGAGGTCTTAGCTTGTCGTGACTCGGAGAATAACAACAACTTGCTGTCCTTGTCCTCGACATGGGCGGGGGATACTTCCTGGTCACATGGGCTGGTGATTTCAACCCTGCAGCTGAGAATTGATCTGCGCCTCAATCAGGATGCTGCCTCAGATCAAAAGAGAGTTCCGATAATGTTAACAGCAGCCTCATTTTGAGGAAACCATTTTCCTTTGCCATCTACAACGTCGCACTTATAGAGGGGGTAAACAAAACAATAACAGCAACGGACAGCTGCGCTGGGCATAATTTGAAGCAAACTATTCGCTGAAGAGTTGGGAATATCGAATGGGCTTGAATACAGAGAGATGCGAGAACGAAGAGGGCCGTCGCATAACTAATCCGCTCCCAAAATGGAAGATTTCCCACCATCATACGAACTCGCTACGGCTAGGGATGTATGGACAATAGTTGCTGACTACATCCCGTCTGCGGACTTATGCGGCGCATCGCTCGTTTGTAGGAGATGGCATCGTATATTCGTCCCGTTCCTGTGGGGCGCGCCAGCATCTCATTTCGGAACTGATAACGACGCTGTATACGGTGTGTTTGCCTCTCCTCCATCTATCGCACACAAAGCCATGATAATTGAGCTCCCCACTAGGACGTTGGGCTTCCTGCTAACAATAATCAATCTACCAATGGTAAAGTGGCCTTGACAAGATTCAGGCGAACGCTCAAACGAGCTCGCCTCGAGGTGCGTATGCTGACTCACACATTCCACCTGCCACCCGCGCTGTCGGAGATATATGGCGGGCCGAGACGATCATGGCTTCAGGAGGTACTAGAATATCTACCGAATCTCCAATCACTGCTCGTGTCCCAGCTGCCGTTCTTCGACCACAATTCGCTTATCGCGTTGAGGCCAAAATCGAACGATGACACTTCCTACGAGGCATATGGCCTCCGTCTGCTGATGGCACAACGGGAGCCGAATACTACATCTGTTGGCCTTAGGGAAGCTCTATTACGATTCCCCCTGTTGGTTTACTTGGATTTGTCGTTCACGACGCCCGCAAGGGATCATGGGGTCTTGTCGGCCATGTCGTATCTGAAGCATCTCCAAGTGGTGAAGCTGAGGGGTATTGGGCTTCGAGATGCTGATCTGGAAGTCGTGGCGGAGTCTATTGAAACGCGGGTTCGATTGCTGGACGTGCGAAATAACATGCTGACAGATGCCTCGTTAAGATCCCTTCTACAAAAGTGCTTCTTACCACTGGATGCCACTGAAGCCCCCTCTCCCATTGATAGAGCCGTTAAGTTCCACTTCGAGTGGGCCCGCACTACAAGCCCCTTTGCAAATATCTTGGGCGCAGATTCATTGATGAGCGAGAACTTTGATGCCCACCTCATGAAACAGTTAATGATACCCCTGACCGGCCGCTCTGACCCTCAGGATCTACCTCATGTTGGTATTACGCATCTTTACATCTCAGACAATCGGCTGTCTGTTGAAGGTTTGGGCAGTTTGCTCAAATCGACGCGCCTTCATGTGCTAGATGGCGGGACCGTGAAAAGTGCTGGGTCGATGTGGAAGCGTAAGGGGTTTGAGCCAATAACGGATAATGAGAGCCAGTGGGTGGTTGGTGTGAGATATCCAGGTGCCGAAAAACTTATACCAGCACTGCGCCGTTCAGCAGCGGACAAGTTGACCTATCTACGAATTCACCATGCCGTGGTTACGGAAAGTGCTTCTGCATCGTCACGGGAAGTTTTTCCGACTAGGAAAACACCTACGAGACGTCCCGTTCCCGAGGCTGTTGCTGTGGAATTGGACGGCTCTTCGAGCCAAATTTACGAGCTGCCTGCTGTAAAGCCAGTTGTACGGCATGAACTCGCGGACACCTCATTTCAAAGACCGATGCCTGGATGGCGGCCTAGGATGCGCAGTGGCTCTGACGCACCATCGCCAACACCAAGTTGGGAAGTGCCAGGACTGGCGCCTCATAAACCTTCATCACCAACGCCATCGTCATATTCCCAGCCTCGAACCGACTTCATCCAAACGTTACTGAAAAAGCGGCCTAAACTAAGCAACGACATAGCGCCGTTCTTCCACCCCTCTCACACCCCACGCCTCCGAACACTCGTCCTCACCGATGTACCCGCAACCGTTCAACCTTCATCTTCCCATATCATATCCCGCCTAACCCACTTCATCATAGCGTGTGCAGATGAAGCCTTCCTAGCCGGCCTACAGGCCCGTTCCAACTACTCCCTACCCCCTGGCCGGCTACGTGCAACTGCAGAGCGACGGCACGCACGATCTCTTTTCTCCCTTGAGCGCATTATCCTCGAGATTACACCTGTCGCCAAACCCGATACCTCCATAGGATCGACGTCCTGGAAGCGCAGCGGCGCGGGGATTTCTAAGTCTAGCACGGAGGATGTAGACTCGGAGAACCTGTGGACGGCAGCGGAGAATGATTTCAGCTTCTTTAGCGGGGAGACCGAGGAGGAGTGTGGGGTTCCAGATGAAGAGGTTAAGGATAACGATAACGATATGGACGGTGATATAGATGCTGAATCTGTGCGTTCACTTCGGATCTCGGAGCTCGAGGCTTCTACCCCATCATTATCGCATCGTGCCTCCACGGCATCTCTACGCAATGCGCAGAAACTCACTCGCCGTCCCATGCACACACCCACACCACCACACCGGATCCTGGAACTCGACGCTTCTCCCTCATCGTTATCTCATCGTGCCTCCACAACATCTCTACGCAATGCGCAGAGACTCGCTCACTGTCCCACACACACCCCCACACCACCATCCCGCTCGCTATCTCCATTTTCCCCGCCAAATCAGACCCGAGTATCCACACCACCTCCCCCCACTCCCTTGAACAGCCAGCAGCAGCAGCCGACAGCCTCTGCCACACCCACACAGGACGCAGACATCGATGTCGTCGCTGCTCTAGCCGCGTTCCGCAAGACTAGAAAGGCAGAATACGAAGAAATGTTACTACGCGCCAAAAAGCAGGGGACGTGGAGGAGTAATACGACTAATTCTAACCCTGTGTCCACTTCTACCCCTACTCCGACGTCACCACGATCAATAATGTCATCGTCATCGTCGTCGTCGACGACTTCGTCAGGTTCATCACTCAATTATCCGCTGTACGTTGAGGGCTATTGGAAGGGGGAAGTGAAGATTGTGAGAAACCCGACGCCTAAAAGCCGGAGTGGTGGGTTTGTGGATATATATGGGAATTATTTTGAAAGGGGGTATTTGTATCCTTGAGTTTTTAGGAATTATTACTTTTTTCCCCTTCAACATGTGCACGCACATCTTGTCCGTGTTAAGTATCGAGGATTTTATGACATTATGGGTACATATTTTTTTACATATACAAGTCAAAATTTTTTCTTTTTCATTTCGCATTTTTAGATATCATTTTGCATTCCCAGAAGCCCCACTTCCTCCGGGGCGTATGATTATGTGCTCTGTGCTCATTTACCCAATTTTCCTTCCTCAATCGCGTTGGTAAACATAGGGTCATCGTTCACCAAACGGGCAGGCAGAAAGAAGCAAAGGTATCTAATGAGTCCGCTAAAACTGCACGGCTCGGGGACGAAAAAAAATTTAAAAAAAAGGAATAAGGGCATTATCGTTTCCCACATTCATGTCTCATTTCTTTTGTTTTCCTTTTTATTCTCCTTCTTCTCTTCCTCCGCCTTTTCACGTCTTTTGATTTTGTTTCCCTGGAGCCATGTTGATATATAAAAACCCTGTTTTTATTTGCCTGACACCGTTTAAAAAGAGAAAAGAAAATAGACAAAGCGGAAGTGAGAGATATAAAAAAGGAAAGAGGTAAAAAGGTAAAAAAGAAAATTGGCACGACAGTAGCAGCAGCGTCATCACCACCCCATTATCCCAACCACGCTCTCCCGAACACACCTATCGAACTGGACTCATATCTATGCCTGAGCAGTCTTGGCGGCCTGGGTTGGGTTCATCTTCTTTCCATCTCTGTTGTACCGGATTCTGGGGGGGGGAGCACGGTTGCGGCGGCCCTCTCGGGAGCGGACACTAGAAAACAGATTCAATCAGTATATCAAACTGTTTCACGTATCCAATTTCCCTCTGATATCGCCCCTTTATATCTATTCCTCACATAGCCTCATCTCCCTCTTTTTCATTTTTCCTGGGCCCATCATATCTCTTCTGACTTTATTGTGGTATTTTCTGGAAGGAGAGAAAGGGCTTGGGAGATCGGTTGGATTGGGTTCAACCATACCGGACAATCTTTCCGTGAATGGCGCAGGAAACGCAGTACTGGAGTTTCAAGTACATCTTGGGTACGGCGTAATCAGCGAAGACGGATGCGTCGGAGATATCACCTAATTATTCGCGAAAAACGGATGGTGGCATTAGCAATAATTTCTTCCGTTTTTCTTCCCTTCATTCTTCTGTCAACGGTGGAAGAACGTACGAATGGCGGCAGACTCGACCATGTTGCGGATGGTGAATCTCTTGATTGCCTTGTCCTTAGGAGTGCATCGCGAGCAGTTGGAGCATCGGATTGGCTTGACGTGGCCGCGGCCCGACTTGTTACGTCCGCTGTTCCATTTAAAAAGTCCAATTGTCAGTCCATCTATTTCCGCAAAATCTTGATTTTTCCTCCTTTCCCCCTTTCCCCATAATCGACGCTTCATCGTTTTTTCAACTGATTTCCAATTCCCATATTTTGCTCCGCTTAAAGAAGGGGGGATATTTGAGGGATCCTCAATGAACATACTTCGACGCCCGTTTCTTGACCATTTTGGCGGATTCTGTATTCGTTCAATGTTAGAGAAAGAGCGCAATAGCAGCGACAAACCCTACACACAGCCGGGCGGGGGAAGAGAGAAGCGTACAGGTTGTAGTCGGCGGGATGAGGTGGTTGAAAAAGCGCTGTCCTGGCCTGGCTCCGATGATGGTGCTGCTGCTTGCTTCTTGTTTGTGGGCAACAGGGCTAGCGGGTTAAGCGAAGCCGGATTAGCTAAGCAGCGTTCTCGTGACCCGCCGACCCCGTGACCAGTGCCTGGCCCGTGCCCGTTGCAGTGTCCCAAACTTTATCGGTTGTTTGTGGTCCGCGGTCAGGAACGAGCATCAAACAACAATATCCGGCGTCGACGACTCCCCTTTTTGGTCTCCCAGTTTCCCCGGATATCCCTCTCTGCCATCCATCCCCTGCCCCCAACAAGGCTGCATGGTGGATCATCCATTCTCTCACTGGTTTTCTTATCTTTATTAATTAAAAAACTAGTTCTACGTTTCATCGTTTTATATCTCCCAACATGTCTGCTGCAGGGGGAGGAACTTTTCGGAATCGGACCGTGGGTCGTGGCCAGATTCCCTTCGATGGCAACCCATCTGGTATTCCTCGCAAGGTGGACCAGGGTCCGCCACCCGCTGCTGCTCCGTCTGATATTGGAAGTAGCTCTGCTTTGAGTACCAGCAGGCAGAAGCAGTCAAAGCGTGATGAGGTAAAAATATATACACATCTTCCTTAGTCCCTTCGACGTTCAATTTGGTTGGATATCTACTCTTCTCTTCTCTTGCGGTTATATAGAGCTAAATATACATATTTCAATGGCTAGGCTATTAGAAAGAAAATGGAGGCGGACCTCAATAAGAAGAGGCACGGAAATCCTGCTCGTTCTCGCCATAGCCGCAAACCCCCCCCGGGAACCGTCATGGCTCTCAAACCCAGCCAGGCTCTCCAGATCAAACCCAACACCACGGTTGCAGAGGCTGCCCAATTGATGGCTGCGAAAAGGGAGGATTGCGTTCTTGTTACGGATGATGACGACCGTATTGCTGGTATATTCACTGCAAAGGATTTGGCATTTAGAGTTGTCGGTGCTGGCATTAGAGCTCGGGATGTTACAATTGCAGAAATCATGACGAAGAATCCTCTCTGCGCGAGAACCGACACCAGTGCTACCGATGCCCTGGACCTCATGGTCCGGAAAGGGTTTAGACATCTTCCTGTTATGGATGAGAACCAGGATATATCTGGAATCCTCGACATTACCAAGTGTTTCTACGATGCGATGGAGAAGTTGGAGAGGGCGTATAGCTCGTCTCGCAAATTGTATGATGCTCTTGAAGGTGTACAGTCCGAACTGGGCTCCAATCAGCCACAGCAAATTATCCAATACGTGGAGGCTTTGCGTCAGAAAATGTCTGGCCCGACCTTGGAGTCTGTTTTGAATGGGCTACCACCCACCACTGTATCAGTACGCACGTCTGTTAGGGAGGCCGCTGCGTTGATGAAGGAGAATCACACCACCGCTTTGCTGGTCCAGGATCAGGGTTCAATTACAGGTATTTTTACGAGCAAAGACGTTGTTCTCCGCGTTATCGCCCCTGGATTGGACCCCAATACCTGTAGCGTTGTTAGGGTTATGACACCTCACCCTGATTTTGCTCCCACCGATATGAGCATTCAAGCTGCCCTCCGGAAGATGCACGGTTCGTTCTAAGACCTTTTCAAGTCAAAATCGGAGGTATAATAAATATCACTGACAATGATGTAATAGATGGACACTATCTTAACCTCCCTGTAATGAACGAAGCTGGAGAGATTGTTGGCATGGTCGATGTGCTGAAGTTGACCTACGCTACTCTCGAGCAGGTACGCTTCTTCTTTCAATTCCAAACTCTTTCTCATCGATTCTTACTCAGGTTTTACCATTGTTCTAGGTTAATACTATGTCAACAAACGAAAGTGAAGGGCCTGCGTGGAATAAGTTCTGGCTTTCCATGGACCATGAGTCTGATTCCATGGTGTCTGGCAGCCATGGCCACAGCCATCAACCCCCCACTCCTCACCGTTCCGTTATGAGTCCCGATATTTCAAGATCTCACGGTGATCGTGAGAACAGTGTTCTTCCCAACGATTCAGCTTCGCACCACGGCGACGAGGCTGTCTCTGATATTTTAGGGGCCCGATCAATCCATAATGAGGACGCTCCCTTTCCGTTCAAATTCAAAGCCCCCAGCGGCCGAGTACATAGACTTCACGCTACCCCTTCTGCAGGTGTAGCAGATCTTGTCTCCCAAGTTTCTTTGAAACTGGGAGCCGAAGTCGAAGCTGTTGGTGGGGAAGCTGTTGTTGAAGATGGCAAAATGAGCCACACGGGCTATGCGCTGAGTTATTTGGACAGTGAGGGGGATACAGTCTCTATCACAACTGACCAAGATCTATTGGATGCCATCAACCTGGCCCGGAGAGCCAGCCAAGACAAAGTGGATCTTTTTGTACACGATCCCGAGAAGCAGCCCATCATCACGCCTCCCCCCGCCCCTGAACCCCAGCTTCCAGTCGCGAAATCCGTCACCCCTCCGGAGTCTGTTTTGAGATCTACGACGGGTGAAGATGACGAGCAGAGCATTGCAGAGCGTGAAAAGCCGCAGACTCTTGTCCGGCCACCAACTGCGGAGCAGCAGTTGATAAACGGGGTACCCAATGAACTTATCCTCCCTGGAGCCATTGTGACGTTGGCCGTTGCCATTGTTGGCGTTTTCATTCTCAGCCGGGCGGGTAATCGGTAGTCATTGCGCTACTCAATCTCCTTTCTGTGAAAAAGAAGAAAAAAAAATTATAAAACAAAGGAAATCAATATGGGCATTGATTGGTAGATGGACCAAATATCTCGCACGTTTAAAGATATTCAGGGAATGTCTAACTGTTTTTCCTAGCCATGCCCTGTGTTTTTCTTTGCCCATCTCTCCTTAACTTTTCCCTTATGATGTGTACCCATTGTATTCTTTGCTGTCTCTATAGCCACTTTCGATAATATCCCCTACGCCTACATACATAGCATTGCATGTACCTCTGCCCCGCCATCTAAAGACATCACGGCCAATATTCCAAGTAATAGCGAGTCCCAAGTGGGTTTAATTTTTCCCTTTTTTGTCCTTTTCGATCTTAATTCCTAATTATATACTTATTGCATTTTTCTCTTTTTCTTTTTCTTCTTCTTCTTCTTCTTCTTCTTCTTCTTCTTCCTTCTCTCATGTTTTTGACTACCTTATTAATAATTTGAGCAATCCAATAGACACAGTTTTCAATGCAAAACAACATGGTCGTTCCCAGTAGCCGTCCACGGGTATCTGCTGCGAAGTCCCGGTCCCGCTGGGTCTTGACTGTTCGGGACTAGTGCGGGCTGCCCATCTACGCTAACCGGATCTGTCCTAGCGCGCGTCTTCTGTCAACCTCATCCCACCTGCACCAAAAAAGCTGCCTTCCACTTCCTCTCTTTCGCGTCTGCTCTGCTTTTCTCTTCTCTTTTCTTCCCTCCTCTGCTAGTTGTATACCCTTTCTCTTTCGCTCTCTCTCTCCCCGATACAGCGAGTCTGCCGTTCCGTATATGCGCTGCTCCTCGTTGAGCTTGTCGCGTCCAACCCCAGCCAGCCTGTGCATGCCCCCACAAACGAAAACAAATTCGTGTCTGCGTCGGCCGTTGTACTGTACTTGAAACCCCACCACCAGCACCACCACCAACAACCACCGTTTTAACGTCCAACTTTTATAATTGGAAGAGGTTTCCAACGCACGAACCGAATACGTCTGATATACCGGAAATTCAATCTAATTGGTTTCTCCTTTTCCTACTCTTTCCTTCTCTTTCTCAGGTTTTTCTTTTTTTTTTTTTGGCGCGCGCGTAACCGGCTTCACATTTTTTTTCTTTCTTTGAAATTTAACGAAGCAAGTTTCTCGATACTCCTCGAATAGCGCCTAGGTACGCACGCCACTGTATTACAAGGCAAAATACAAATACAAATAAACAAACGAGAACGAGAGCCGTCAGTAACAGCTATACCAACAATCCAACAGTGAACAGCAGCAATGTCGTTGTTGCCGCAGGAGGTCCACGTTGCGCTCTCGCAGCTCTTGCTTGCCTTAGCATCCGCCGACAATATAGTGCGGACGCAGGCTGAGGAACAGTTGAATAATGAATGGGTGCAGGGCCGTCCTGATGTTTTGCTCATAGGGCTGGCGGAACAATTAAATGGGGCGGAGGATGCCAGTGTACGTATCTGGAAGGATATCGTTTTTATTTTTCGCGGTGTTTGTTAACATATATCTTGCTTACCTCTTTTCGCTTTTTCTTTTTTTTCTTTTTTTTGTAGACACGATCATTTGCCGCTGTCCTGTTCCGTCGGATATCGACACGGTCAACGAGGCTTCCCAATTCTACCGAATCCAAGGAGCTGTTCTTCACACTTTCGCAAGAGCAAAGAGTGGCCATTCGACAAAAATTGCTAGAGTCATTGGGCAATGAGAGTTTGGCCCATGTGCGGAATAAAATTGGTGATGCCGTGGCTGAGATTGCGGGTCAATATGCCGACCATGGTATGTCTTTGCTAACCCGCGCACCGAATGCGAATTCCCCGAGCTTAGCCCCTAATCATTAATTTATTTATTGGGGATCTTTTAGGGGAGCAATGGCCCGAACTCCTTGGAGTGCTTTTTCAGGCTAGTCAGTCAACTGATCCCGGTGTGCGAGATTCCGCGTTCCGGATATTTTCAACGACACCGGGTATTATTGAAAAACAACATGAGGATATGGTTGTGGATGTTTTCTCGAAAGGTTTTAGGGATGAGAATATTTCTGTATGCACATCACATGGAAAGAACGAAGCGATGCGCCCTGTTTTTACTGATGATTCGGAACTACGAACTAATATAGGTCCGGATATCTGCAATGGAAGCGTTTTCCTCATTCTTCCGTTCCATCACAAGGAAGAGCCAAACAAAATTCTTCTCCTTAGTCCCCGATGTCCTCAATATATTGCCTCCCCTGAAAGAGGCCGATGAGAGCGATAACCTGTCCAAGGCGTTCATTGCGTTAATTGAGCTCGCGGAAGTGTGTCCCAAGATGTTCAAGACGCTCTTTAACAACCTCGTAAAGTTTAGCATCAGCGTTATTGGCGATAAAGAATTGTCCGATCAAGTGAGACAGAATGCGCTTGAGTTGATGGCTACATTTGCCGATTATTCCCCTAAAATGTGCAAGAATGATCCGACATACGCCGGAGAAATGGTTACACAGTGTCTGAGTTTGATGACCGATGTTGGCTTGGATGACGAGGATGCTGCTGAATGGACTCAGTCAGAGGATGTAAGCGCTGAGCCCAATTTCTCAGAGTAGTGGCGGCTGATTGATGATGTTGCTGATGCTGACGCTTGTATCCATACAGCTTGATCTCGAGGAAAGTGACAAGAACCACGTTGCTGGTGAACAATGCATGGACCGCCTAGCGAACCAACTCGGCGGCCAGGTAATTTTACCCGCAACTTTCGTCTGGGTTCCTCGCATGATGTCATCAACTGCCTGGCGCGATCGGCATGCGGCGCTTATGGCGATTTCCGCTATATCTGAAGGTTGCAGGGACCTCATGGAGGGCGAGCTGGACCAGGTTCTCGCGCTTGTCGTGCCGGCGCTCCAAGACCCGCACCCGCGAGTCCGATTTGCTGGGTGCAATGCCCTTGGCCAGATGAGCACCGATTTCGCACCAACCATGCAGGAGAAGTACCATTCCATCGTCCTCGGAAGTATTATTCCCGTTCTGGATTCGGCTGAACCCCGCGTCCAGTCCCATGCCGCTGCTGCGCTAGTTAACTTCTGCGAGGAGGCGGAGAAGGAGATTCTTGAGCCTTATCTTGAAGAACTCCTGAGACGCCTGCTACAGCTATTGCGAAGCCCCAAGCGATATGTTCAGGAGCAGGCGCTTTCTACCATCGCTACAGTTGCTGATTCCGCGGAGACTGCATTTGGGCAGTTCTATGACACGCTTATGCCGTTGTTGTTTAACGTTCTGAATGAGGAGCAATCGAAGGAATTCCGAATTTTGCGTGCGAAAGCTATGGAATGTGCCACCTTGATTGCACTGGCAGTTGGAAAGGAGAAGATGGGCCAGGATGCGTTGACTTTGGTGCAGCTTCTTGGCAATATCCAACAAAACATTACGGATGCGGATGATCCTCAATCGTCGTATCTTCTCCACTGCTGGGGTCGCATGTGCCGAGTCCTCAAACAAGATTTCACTCCATATCTTCCTGGTGTCATGCCGCCCCTTCTCCTAGTTGCTGGTGCCAAAGCGGACGTCCAGATTCTCGATGATGAAGAGCAGCTTAGACAGGTTGAGCAAGACGTAGGGTGGGAGCTCGTTCCGTTGAAGGACAAAATTATTGGAATTCGAACAAGCGCACTCGAAGATAAAAACACTGCTATTGAGCTGATTACGATTTACGCGCAAGTTCTTGCTGCTGCCTTCGAGCCATATGTTGTTGAGACCATGGAGAAGATTGCTATTCCAGGGCTGGCGTTCTTCTTCCACGACCCGGTCAGGGTCTCGTCTGCTAGCTTAATCCCTCAGTTGCTAAATTCTTACAAGAAAGCTCATGGGGACCAAGCTCCTGAATTTTTGCAAATGTGGTCCAAAACTGCCGAAAAGCTTATTGAGGTTCTAAGCGCGGAGCCCGCCATTGATACACTGGCGGAAATGTTCCAATGCTTCTACGAATCAGTTGAAGTTGCTGGGAAAAATAGCCTAACACCTGTTCACATGCAAGCATTCATCACGTCCGCCAAGTCATCGCTTCAAGATTATCAGGAGCGAGTAAAACGACGTGTGGAAGAAAAAGCAGAACTCGAGGATGGGGATGATGATACCTACTCCTACGAGATCGAAGTCGAAGAGGACCAGAACCTTCTCAGCGACATGAACAAAGCCTTCCACATCATCTTCAAGAACCATGGCCCTGCCTTCCTACCCGCTTGGGAACAACTGCTTTCGTTCTATGATTCCTTCATCGCAAGCCAGGACCCCACGCAGCGTCAATGGGGTATTTGTATCATGGACGACGTGCTTGAGTTCTGCGGTGAGCAATCGTGGAATTACAAAGATCACATCCTGCAGCCACTCATTAACGGGATGCGGGATGAAAATGCCGCGAACCGACAAGCAGCTTGCTACGGTGTCGGCATGGCTGCGCAGAAAGGCGGGCTAGCGTGGAGCGAGTTTGTCGCTGCGAGCATCCCTACGCTCTTCCAGGCTACGCAGCACGCCAAGGCCAGGACGCAGGAGCACATCTTCGCGACGGAGAATGCGTCAGCTAGTATTGCGAAGATTTTACATTACAGTTCCAGCAAGGTGCAGAATCCGCAGGAGGTTGTGGAGAATTGGTTTAACACTTTGCCCATTATCAACGATGAAGAAGCGGCGCCGTATGTGTATTCGTTCCTCGCGCAGCTTATTGACCAGTATGTATCCCTTCCCAATCCTTGCCCACCCTCAAATTGCCCTCACTTTCCCTTCCCCAACTCCAATTTTTTCATCTCTTTTCTGCATGTAAGTTTAGATGCAATTGTGCTAGGCCTGACCCAAAAATCCTCAAACAGACAAAATCCCACAGTATTCAACAATGCCGCAAAAGCGTTCACGTTCGTCGTACAGGCGCTCGAAGCAGAGACGCTACAAGGCGCCACAGCCGTTCGTGTGGCGAGCTCGGCGAAACAACTGGCGACAGCAACGGGCGTAAATGTAGATCAGATCTTCGCAAATGTTAACCCAAAATACCAGATGGCCGTGCGAAGCTTTTTTCAATAAAACCACTGGGGACTGGGTCGTTAGAACTTTTTAGCGGTCTCGCTTCTGATTTTTCTTTTTCTTTTTTCTTCGTTTTGGTTCCTTTTGTCTCTTTTCCTGTTCACATTCATCTTCATCATGATCCCATCTGCCGTTTTTATCATTACTGTGGTCGATATGCTTTTCCTCCGGCTCCTCCCACCCCCCGTTTTTCGTCTTTTTAATTTAAACTACCGGATTTCCCCCTTCTTTCCCCCATGTTTACCAGATCATGCATGTCCAGACTTTCCTCATGTCCCTTCCCCCCTTACTTAGGATTCCAGAGTCATTTTTTCCTTTGTAACTTCTTGTCTTTTCCCAAATAACCTACACCTCCCAAACCAAGCAGTCATCCAATCAAATATCTATTTTTCTTCTATTTTTCTTCTATTCTTTTTGAATTTTGAAATGTCACCCACAACAACAACAACAACAACAACAACCACGAACACTGCCAGAGAAAACAAATGCTATATTTTTAATACATAGACCTCATGGAATGCGCTCTCCTCTGCCTCCCTTTACCCATCATCACTTCATTCCCACGCCTCCCCTTTTTATGAAACTAGATCCCTCATAGCTCGACATCTTACCATTTTCACATGGACGTTTACATACATCATTCAAATGTTTCCGATTACAAGTCACCTTCATAAGAAGAGAATTGGGTAATCCCCCGGTCATAGTTTCAGGGTTTCCATATTTACCTACTCTAAGGTTGCTGTTTGGATGATGTGAGATACGTGTTCACGGGAGGAAAAGGGTTAGGAAAGTAAGTAAATTCAACGAATTTTATATATATGCAAACTTATTTTACCATACGCTGGCCATGCAAAAGGCGCCTGGGGAAATTTTTTGAAGTAAAAGAACAAATATCGAGGATGCTGCCCGAGTACGTACTGTGCTGTGATCAATCTAGCTGCCTTTAATGATTTTTTTTTGTCTACTCCGTATCTCAATCCTCAAGGAAGGGGAAAGGGGAAAGAGAAACGAGAAAGTAAGGACGACGGAAGGAAATACAGGTAAAATGGCGAATGAAATGCGAGAGCAGAAGTATCTAGGTATTTAGAGTAATGACAAACAGAATCTAGGAAACAGCAAAAAAACATAGAAGATGGTTTAGAAATCCAAGGAAAAGATTACACTCATCTCTATAGAAAAACACCCCAGCAACAATTTCTTTTGTGCGCAGAATCATTTCCTTTTTTCTTTTTTTTTTAACAAACCCCCCTGGGAGGACGCCCACCGTCTCAACCTCCCTATTTATTAGCTTTCTTCGCCAATAAATTCAGCGCGCTTCCCGCCAGGATAAATCCACACTGATCCTTGCTCAACGTATGTTTCATCGGGATTTCAAAAACCTCTCCACTCCCCTTCTTCGTTACCCGTAACCTCACCTCCTGACCCCCCTGCCCACCGCTGGTCAGAACCTCATACAAACCAACCGTATCAACCGTATCACACGCATCAATCCGATTATAATCCGCCTTATCCCTAAACGTCAACGGCACGACGCCCTGTTTCTTCAAGTTCGTCTCGTGGATGCGCGCGAAACTCTTGGCGGCAATTATGCGTCCACCTAGATAGCGCGGTTGCAGCGCTGCGTGTTCGCGCGCACTGCCCTCGCCGTAGTTATCTTCGGCGACGACGAGCCATTCCGTGCCTGCCGCTTTCCATTTGGAAGCGAGGTCCGGGATGGAATGGGTGCTGCCGTCGGTGTCGTAGGCGACGTTCGTCTCGCCTGTTGCGGCGTTTATGGCGCCGATGAGGGTGTTGGCGGAGATGTTCGGGAGGTGGCCTTTGTATTTGAGCCAGGGGCCGGCCGCAGAGATGGTGTCTGTTGTGCATTGGCCCTTGACCTTGTAGAGGACGCGGAGGGAAGTGAGGTTGTGGGAGGGGAAGGGTGAGAAGGGTTCGAGGACTGCGAGGCGGTCTGAGGTCGGGGAGATTACGACGGGGCAGGTAGGGGATGGGGCGGCCATGCTGGGCTGGAAATCTGGGTTTCCTGATTCGAAGCCGGATTTGGGGAGGTCAAAGCCTGTCGGGGCACGGAAATTGAACGGTTTGCCGCTTGGGGTTGGGAGAGTGTCGGTCATGGGGTTGAATGTGGTGCTGCCCGCATATGACATGGCAGTGACAATCTCGGGAGAAGCGAGGAAGTTCATGGTTGCGGTGTTTCCATCGTTACGTCCGCGGAAGTTACGGTTGTATGAGGTCAGGATAGCGTTGCTCTCGCCTTTCTTTACACCATCGGTCCGTTTCCATTGGCCGATGCAGGGCCCGCAGGCGTTGGCTAGGACGGTTCCCCCGGCGGCAGAGAAAGTTGCCAAAGTTTGATCGCGGTCTAAGGTAGCTCGAATTTGCTCACTTCCTGGCGTGATGAAGAAATCTGCTTTTGGCTTCAGGCCGGCCTCGGAAGCTTGTTTGACAAGATCTTCCGCACGAGTCATGTCTTCATAAGAACTGTTGGTGCAGCTTCCAATAAGACCAGCGCCGAAAGTTTCAGGCCACTTCTTTTCGCGAACTGTTTGCGCAAACGATGACAACGGGATTGAAAGATCTGGAGTAAAGGGTCCATTTATATGTGGCTCGAGGGTTGAAAGGTCGATTGTAATATGTTGATCATATTCTGCGTTGATGTCTGCGCGCAGGAGGTTCTGAGGACCTGATGACGCAATAGCCGCTGCGGCATCTGCAATATCGCCCCGATTGGTGGCTCGCAGGTATGGTATCATGCTAGGTGAGAAAGGGAAAAGTGACGTAGTTGCTCCAACTTCAGCGCCCATGTTGCAGATAGTAGCCATTCCAGTACAGCTAAGCGATTCGACACCAGGGCCATAGTACTCAATTATATACCCGGTGCCGCCGCGAACAGTCAATTTCCCAGCAAGATGCAGAATGATATCCTTCGGCGCTGTCCAGCCAGACAGTGTGCCTTCAAGTTTAACACCAAGCACCTTTGGCGCCTTTAATTCCCAAGGGGCGTCCACAAGCGCATCAACAGCGTCCGCACCACCAACACCAATAGCAATGGCGCCTAAACCACCGCCGTTAGGCGTATGGCTATCCGTGCCCAGCATCAAGAGGCCCGGAGCAGCATAGTTCTCCAAAACGGTCTGATGAATGATACCCGCACCAGGAGGCCAAAATTCAATACCATATTTCTTCCCCGCAGACTCCAGGAAATCAAAAACCTCCTTATTGCCCTTAATCGACGCGGGGAGATCCACATCAGCTCCCTTTTCCCCCACGATCATGTGATCGCAATGTATGCTCGCAGGGACTGCGGTCGAGGGGAGTCCGCACGTCATGAATTGAAGCAGTGCCATTTGCGCCGACGCATCCTGCATGGCGACACGATCGGGCTTCAACTTCAGATTGGCCTGGCTGCGGATATTCTTCCCATTTTGCGTGTCGGAGAGGAGTGACTCTTCAACATTATCGAGATGGGAATACAGGATCTTTTCGGCGAGGGTGAGAGAGCGCTCGGTTCCTAAGACCCGTCGTACTTCGCGGAGATTGTTTAGAATCTTGGGATATGGAGGGAAACGGGAGGAATTGTTATTTTCGCTGCTTTGAGGGTCTGCCTCTGTTGCAAGTCCGCGGCTTCGGATTCGGGCTCCGAGTGGCAGGCATTGGGCAACCTGATTTATTGTCAGTTAAACGCCGGGATACATACTCAATTAAACGGCATGGCTACTAACCTTGCGCGAAGCAACTGCCCTTTGGCAGAAATACTGCCGCATCATTTTGGAGATATCCGCAGCGATTGGCAGGAAAAAGTTGAAAATGGTCGCCCTTCGATATTCGATGCTGGTGTACTTTTGAGGTAAACTTTTTAAGAGAACGCTGATTGGCTGGTTATGGCTGACTAAGCCCAATTTCGGGCCTACCAAGGTAGGTACCTCAAGGTGGAAATTTTGTGGGGGGATACATACATAGGAAGGTGTCACGTTTATTCATAGATAGCATTCGATCGATAGCGGACTGAGATTATGATACAACCCCCATTGTACAGGATTGAGAAAATTAAATTATACCATCAACAGACCTCAGTAAAGATTGTCCCAAAAAAGGCCAAAGAAAGATGAAGGGGAGCGAGCTGATATGGAGAAAGAATGGAAAGAAAGCCGGTTAGGAAACATCAAAAGAAAGGTGGAAAAAATATCATTATTTAAATGTCAACGAAAGAAACCATTCATAAATTAATGCTATCTTCTCATTTGCTCTCTTTACTCTCTTCCGTATCTGCCCTAAGTTCGTAGCAGAGGTCATAACATTGTGCAAGAAGTTCGTTGACACTCCCTTGACCTTCGGGTAAGTCGTTCCCAACATAAAATTTACCGTCAACTCTCATATTATCGATGGAGTTGAGCTGAAGGGTGTGTCAGCATCGTGTGCATGCATAAAGCCAGAAAATATATAATCGCAGCTAAGGTAGTAGACTGACCTTCATACTATATGGATAAAGTTCCCTGGAATTGGAAACCCCGCCAGATTCCTTAACTTCAATTAAACATTTCCTCAATGTTTGAAGTTGGTTATATATTGGAAGGAGCGCTTCCGAGACAGGCTCAGACGAAATAAGCAAACCGTATATTAAGGCATAGCTCCGTCGAATCAGATAAAGAAGTGTCTGTGCGGAAAATCAGTACACGAAATTTCGCTCAAATTTCCAAACGGGAGGGCAAACACAATCATACCCTTTGAGCGTGAATATCGGCCGGCTTCCCATCGCTATCCAAGAAATTCCCATCAACCCGGGATTCGTCAATCTTGTTGAGCTTTCTCTGATACATAAATAAATCTGTTTCTCTTAGCGACCAAGCCTGGGTCATGACAAGGCGATCTAGCTGGTTTCGAATCTCTAGAAGTTTGCTATATGGGTCTTTGAACCGTTCGTCAATTTGGCCCCGCCTAGAAAAAGAAAGAAGGGTTCAGTAAGCCTGATTCCACTAATTCAGGGCAATAGCGTGGTATTACCTTTCGAGCACAATTTCCGACCATTTCCAACATCTATCTAACAAAGCTTTAACGATTTCTTGGCCTTCAGGGATCGAGCCATCAGGTTCCACAAAGTTACCGCCTTTCATTGAATCCTGTATAGCTCTGAGTTGCTCTTGGAAGCTCGCGACCTCAGAGGTAGAAAACTACGAAACCACGAGGGAAATCAGCCTAGTCCACTGGCCTGGGGAAGCAAAGAAAAATAAAGTTAGACTGTACCTTTGACCTTGTATTTGCAGCCGATGTAGAACGTAAAATGGAGACGAGTGTCTCATGAGTCGGGGCGAGCTCGGGCGACAAGAACGAAAGCTCATGCTGCAGTTCGGCTAATTGTTTTCGACATGTTTCTAAACGAACCTCCAAAAGCTTCAATATATCCGGTGAATATGTCTCTTTTCCTCTATTAATGTTCTCCTGCATGGTATCCAAGGTTTTCGAGACCGAATCCAAGTCCTTCTGGCTATAAAATGCCGCTTCCCTGAGATGGTCGAGGAGGCGCTACACAACATCGGTTAGAACAATTATGGAACGGGTACACCCACTTCTAATTACCTTTATTGTTGAAGCCATGGCATATCTAGTGAATCAAATATAGGTTAGCAATTGCCTGTCGTAAACGGACCGGGAATGGACTGGAATGCAAAGAGTAGGTAAGTGTTAGATATAAGTTTCAAACTTACGCTGCGGGGGCTTCATTGTTCCTCCCAACGGTAAGAAATAGCAACGAAATCAGTTGGAAACAATCATCAAGCACATTATCAACTGCGGCATAAAGACTGAAGTTAGACGAATAAACTGGCCGTAGGTCCAGAGAAGGGATGTCTATTGCGGGGTGGGCGAACCTCGACTATGCTCTACAGTATGTTCCGTTCGGATAGCGTTCAGTCTCTGAACTTGTTCGACGACCTGGTCATGATAGTGTAGCACATCTTGGGACTTGATGTACCTCGATTTATCTTGTTTGAGAAGCAGGAGGGCGTCTCGAATTACAAGGAGCTGGTCTAGGATAGGTTGTTCTTGAGGATCTAGAGGGATGGATACGGCGGGGGAGTCGGCCATATTTCGAGCGATTGGCCCACTTTCATGCGCGGTTAAATTGGAGCTGCGGCTAGCCCGGAAACAGCAAAGGATAACTTAAGACCAGACGCAAGTAAGCTGGAGATCCTACGAAGATGATGTAGGTGTTGTAGATGTAGATGTTGGGCTGTGTCTGGCACGTTCCGATAGGTCTCTGATAAGTGTTTCCCGATCGGGGGTGGAAGATAAATTCGCCACGTGACCCCGCCCGAATGCACGGGCCATCCCAGCCAAGGTTAAGCGAGGGTTTTATTTTCCACACAATTTTGGACACTAACAACGACCGACGACGAGCTGCTTCCGATCTGCCTTCAGTCTCTTTCTCTTTCTCTCTCCCCGTCAACCCAACGCCTGCATCGCATCACATCGTATCCTTCGCCGCCGGATACCCTCTCTCACAATGTCTACCTCCGAGCTCGCTGTTTCCTACGCCGCCTTGATCCTGGCCGATGATGGCGTTGATGTCACGGTATGTTCAGGCCCACGCAATCGAAATGGGATAATTTGGAAGAAGGGAAAGCCTGTAGCTGCAAGGCGACGTGGGATATTATGGAATATATTTACGAAGAGGGAAATATCTGCTGACACATGTTTTTGATTTCTCGGGGGGGGGGGGAATTTGTATAGTCTGACAAGCTCCAATCCATCCTGAAGGCCGCCAATATCCAAGATGTTGAGCCTATCTGGTCTTCTCTGTTCGCCAAGGTACATACATATCACGCGTTGCGCCTATCAGTGCCGTCTCCTTTCATGAAATCGCGATAAATCTGTTGCCATTGGATCTATAATTTACGAAAATGGGGACTGTCAAAAAGCAACGTTGAGGCTGACGAAGATTTTTTGAACACTAAAGGCTCTTGAGGGCAAGGATGTAAAGGACCTTCTGCTCAACGTCGGATCGGGCGGTGGTGCCGCTCCCGCTGCTGGCGGAGCTGCCCCTGTCGCTGCTGAGGCCGGTGCTGCTGAGGAGAAGAAGGAGGAGAAGGAAGAAGGTACGGCTCACTCAATATTGTCCCCGCCATATGTCGCGAATAGAGGCAGCCCCGGCTAATGTATTACTTACAATTCGCAGAGAAGGAAGAGTCCGACGAGGACATGGGCTTCGGTCTTTTCGACTAAACGAATTTTCTTCTTTTCTTTTTTTCCTTTACGTTTTAGTTCCGTCCCTCCTCATCCACCTACCTCCTATTGGCGTGTACTCATATTTGCGAGAGAGAGAAAATTACAAAAAGAGAAATGGGATGCACAGCTACGGCGCTTTTACGGACAGACCTCCCCCCCAAATGGCGAAGTTCGTATAAAATCATGGAATTTCACATTGGGGACTGGACCAGATAATCGGGTAGCAATTGGTTGAATTTTCTTTTTTTTTCCCAGTATATCAATATGATGTGCTTCCAAGGATACTTCTAATGTCATATGGTTTATGGTCATGATTGTCGTATTCCGTCAATAAAAAAATCAAATAAAAAATGTGAAATGTGACATACATCTTTCGCTATCGTGGTTCCCGCCGCCGGTTTTTGGTTCCTGACCCAGTTTTGCTTTTAACAAGAGACTAGAAAAAAAATAGGAAAGAAAAGGAAAGAAAAGGGAGAAGAAAAAGGAGAATGCCGCCCAAGTAATTAAAAGAAATACAGTGGAAGGAAAGTGTTTAAAAAAAATGAGAGCAGAAAAGAACGAGAGGGTAGGGGATTTATATGACAGCTGAAGATGAATCTGCACGCTGGGCCGCATATATCCGGAATTGTGCAAAGATCACAGCATCTTCAACAATCGTACCAAGGGACCCAATCAGCCATGGAAGATTCTTAAGAAAGTAAACCTTTTCGGTGGAATGAAATAATATCTAGGTATTTTGTTAGTAGATGGCTCCTCAGGGGTGTAGGTAAATATTCGACAGGCAATAGAAATTGGGAACTTACCCCTGCTCCATATGACAAATTGCCCATGAGAGAAAATATGAAAAACAGTAACGAAAGCCCTATGGAAAACCGGTCAGCTTGTCCACCCAACATAAATAACTATAACCAACAATAGACTTCCCTGACAACCATACCTTCGCATGATTTCTCACGGTAGTTTTTTATGATCTGTGGTATCCGCGCTCTGTTCGGTTCATCCCAATCTCCGTTAGCTATTGAAACCGACTAGAGACTTGAAACCCAGGCGTTATAAACTTACCCTAGATAACAAACTGCACTCAGATACCCAAATATCTGCGCCCCAACTGCCATATTCCCCGTTTGCTCGTTAGCCGTCGGCTGCCACACCCCAGACTGCCAAGCAATCGCCCACCCAGCCGCACCGGCAGCACAGATCCCAAGGACACTCAAACAGTTCTTCACCCACGCGTTTCCGGGTTCCGTCTCCTCTAGAATCTTCGTTAACGAATCCTGCACCTGGTGCTGCGAGTGTCGTCTCCGTGACGCCGACGACCGCTTCCTCCGTGCCGCTGAAGAAGCAGATGCAGAAATACCCAGATTCTCGCTCATGCGGCGCGAAAGGAGCGGCGTGGTGGGATCAGGCGCATCGGACTCCGCGTCAGACTCGTCGACTGCCGTCCCACCGGACAAGATACGGCGATGGTCATCGCCGTACTTTCTTCGTTTACGGGCAGCGGAGGCGGCTTCCAGACGGGCGTTCTTTACGTTGTAGTAGACGCATTGGCAGATGAGGATGCCATCTGCGAGACAGAAGTAGACGGCTATGGCGATGATGACGGGGACGAGCTGTGCCCAGAGGGAGCCGATTAGGTTTGCGATGTCGCCAATGAACCAGACGAGGATGAACGCGACGGAGACGGCGTCGGCGGAGCCTTGTTTGTAGTTTTCAATTAGTTGAGGGACCTATGTTGGGCTATTAGCTATTTGTATTTCTTATCTAGGTCGGTTCATTTGCTCAATTCAGCATTTATGTATGTACGTACCAGGAGGAAGATCCAGCAAGCAAGGGAGATTGAGCCCAGCACTCCTGAAGCAGCTTCCCGTGGTGTCAACGGGACGGAATCAACCTGTCCCAACATGGCTGGCATGTACATATCGCAGGTCTATATGGTGAAATGTAGCGGATGATGATGACACGGACAAAGCTTGGGGGAAAGTGAAGTTTTAGCCCACATATAGGGCCCCGTATAGGAAGGGGGTTTCAATATGAACAATCGCACGGGTCCATCAGGTTTGCACGGCTATTTCGTGTTGAGGAGGAGATACAAAGAGTGAAACATCTGGCCTTTGTTTAACGTCGGAAGCGTGGTAAAAGGATCAAAAAGTTGCAAGCATCATGCCAAAGGGAACAAGCGAAAATATCCTGCACAGCTAAAATTAGTTGATGACGCTATTAAAGATATCGCGACGCAGGGATGGTATCACGTGATGGATATGCGTTCTAGAAGGAACAAAGAAAGATGATGAGAAAAGGAAGAAAGAAAGTGAAAAAAAAACATAAATTCTACAAATTTAGCTACGGGTTCGTCAATCTGGCTGAATTGATGTCTCAATTGCTTAATTGGATCGAATTTCAAGCCACTTAATTGAACGCTTTACAAGTCCATGAATGATTAACCTCGTTGTTCTAGGCTTTTGAGATAAGAATACAATATCCTTTTTACCATCTATCCTTGCTATGCAGATTCCCTGCTTCCTTCAGCCCTTCGGATGAAACGTTTCATTTTTTGTCCCAGTTCTCATTGTTTTCTTTTTCTTTCTCTAGCGGGCTGTGGCTGTTGCGGGAAGAATTTCCAGAATTTCGACTGCAGAGTTAGGGCTACGCTCATCACATGACCTGTAACAAATCAATACGTCCTCTGACAATACAACGTTACGCCTCTTTCATACTACGTTTCATGCTTCCAATTATTGTTGACAAGGCCCGCGATCGTCAATCTTTCATGCCTTCTCACAGGTGGGGGGGAAGATAAGAAGCATGCTCTCACCTTGTATTGTGCGAGCAAGGAATATGGAGATTTAATATCACATAGGGCGTCCCAATCAACAGCTCCCAGCAACTGGCTCAGCTTTCAGCTAAAGTTCTGAGGATCTGCTTGGGAAGTTAGGATGTCTATATAACAATGATATGCCGCACCCATTAAGTATATGCATAGTTATAAGATATTTTTACCCCTTTCTCATTCTGGTATGACCATTGGCCATACCATATTACGGAACTGCAGCCTAACTACTGTGCCTGAATACATATTTTGTCTCGGAGCCCATGCTACTCAAAGGCCAAAAACGTACTGTGTCCACCGTTGGGGCCGTACTCCTCCTTCTTTTGACGGCTGAAATCTTTCGTCGCGGGCTCTTGACAGTCTCATCACTACAAGGTGTCCCCCAGGTGCAAGATGTTGTAACCCCTGGAAGTCCCAATGGCAATGGCCATGATTTGACCCCGGAGTCTACGCCAGGCAAGGCTCCGGTAGCACTCTCGAACGATGAGTTCGGAGTTCTGGAAGGTGAAATATCGGAGAAATATCGACAGCTCTTCTCTACATCTACAGCAGACAAGAAGTACTTCCCGATTCGATTTGGAGAACTAGAAGCGATAAACCCGAGCATTATCCCGCACCCACACTTGGAAAACACTTGGTTCATTGTTGCGCAACAGCAAAGAAGCTCTGTTCCGAATTCAGTATGGTTTGCTGAGCTCGTTTGCAACGCAGTTTTCAAAGATGGATCACTTCAGTGCATTCAGTCTCCAAGTATTCTGCCAATAGCTGCGACGCCCAGCAATGTTGGGAAATGCATCGGCGAGCTCGAGTTCTTTTCATTCAACATCGGCCCTCATGATGCGCGGGTCTTCTATGGACCCAATGCGCCTTACACTGTATACGGATCAAACTCGGGATATACTTGCTTCGGGCAGTGGATGCACGACTTCAGAATGCTAGTGGATTGGGGGTTTGAACCGCTTGGGCTGGACGAGTTCAGAAAGGCGACAGAAATCCAGAGACACGCACCCTACGGCTTAATCGAAAAGAATTGGTTCGTCTTCTGGGACAATATCGGACAAATGTACGTGCACTACGATATCGCACCCAACCGTGCATTCGCCAAATTGGAATTCAGCGGCGCAGCGTCAGAAGATTTAGCTCCCTTGGCGGTTTCCAACGATGCGAAATGCATGGAGAAATATCTACCCAAAGTCGCACCGGGGTTAGAGTCTATGCACCAAGCTACGAACTCCCTATCCATCACGCTCTGCAAACGGGCAGACCCGACCTGCCATTCAAACGACGATTTTAACACATTCATTTTCACAATCTTCCAGCATAAGGCCTTCTACGCTTTCCACAGCACCTATGAGCCTTACATCATGCTATTCAAGCAAACTGCACCATTTGAAGTCTACGGGATTTCAACTAAGCCTTTCTGGGTCCATGGCCGTGGGAAGCCTGGGCAGGGGAAGAAGCCGGCCAAGCTGACATCGGAGGCTACGGAGTCATGGAATCAAACTGAGATGTTCTACATCACGTCCATGAACTGGAAAACACATGGCCAACGATACCACGGCTACATTGATGACGTACTGTTTCTTGGATTTGGAATTGAGGATTCCAAGACTGCGGGGATTGATATAGTCGCTGGTGATCTCTTACTCGATCTTGGTCTCTGTTCCAGCTCGTGAAAAGAGGTAAAAGTGTTGTTGCCCCTCATTTTTCTGGTTGGTTATGTTTTACAACTTGCATGTACTGTATGTAGTATTACCGATGGCTTCTGGGAGCATGGTTCCATCCTGAGTAGCGGTTACGTTGACCCTATCTCCTCCCCCCCGTAACTATATGTAAACTCACCCCTTCCATTCATGTGATTGTGACCCTAAAACATAGCTCGCGGGTTGAGGGTCGTATTTGATTTTTGCCACCCGGCCTTAGACCTCAGGATCTCGGGAATATTATTGATTGACACACGGGGTCCGGGGTGCTGCGGCACTCCCCAGTTTTGATGTTTACGGTATATCACCCGTTTCCGTGAAACGCGCTAACTCTAATTCTTACCAAAGGACGACTTAAGTAGCCCAGTTGACGGAATTTTGTCGGCACATGTGAATTCTAGTAGAACCATAATAATACTAGCGCTTGCGTTCGCAGAGCGCCAAAGAGCGAGGCTCGCAATCTGCGTTGATGACGACTGTTCCAAAGGGTTATCAGAAAAGTGGAGTTTAGTGCTCGGACGAATGCTGGCTATAATGGAAAACAACCCCGTAGTAATAAATGCGCCCATTACTCTGGGTTTTACGGTTCTTCCCCAAACTCAATTGTTCTTTGATATACTGCGTAATGATAATATAGGAACTACACATTTCTTTTGTGGGGAAAACAATGGGAGAACTATCAAGAGAAAAATCACTCTTTTTCTCGGCATACTAAGGTGTAGAACAAAAAAGAATTATATTTGGACTAAAAACACAAGGGACGAGCGACGCTAATAATGTGATTCAGTTTCATACTGTTACATGTGATGAAGACGGTGACGCTTTGGCCTTTGCGTAGGCCCGTTGCGCCAACCTCACACTTGGCTCGTCAATGAGCTTAGTTGCGATCTCAGCGAGCCAGAGCGTAACGGGCAGAAGAATGAGCTGCGGGAGGAGGAAACCTAGCTCCAAACCAAGTGGGCCGATTTTTGGTAGCGGGAAACGGTTAATCCAACCTGGAAATCTGACACCATGTGACTCTCTCAACCAGCCAGTAGCAGCATATATTCTATCACCGAGAGTCCACAGGACCGGTCCATGCATCAGGTAAAGAGAGAACGAAATGCGGCCGAGATACTGGGTGAAGCGTGTCTCAAAAAAAGCTTTTAGGCCCGGTATGCGTGGGATTGCTGCGACGATTAATGTAGCGGCCCAGAAGAGGTAGAACCATTTGTAATCGAAAACGGCCTGGGGTTTTAAAAAGGATAAGAGATGCCAGCCTGGGGATGATTTGAGGACGTGAAGGTCGGAATTTTGCGAGGGGACGCCGCCTAGGTAGATACTGATAACCAAGGCTGTATAGGCTAGGGTACCTTTGTGTGGCTCCAGTCTTGCAATGAAACGGGGCAGGTTGTTGTTGCTGGCGAGCAGGTCGAGATCGCACAGGAGCATACCGGCCATGAACAGCGCGCAGAACCAGCCATCCGCAATGTACATGAAGTAGAATATCAATCCTACTTCGCACCATAACCGCGCATTCCTCGTACATCTCGAAAACGCCTGTAGTGAGGCGTAGATGAGCATGGAACCCTTGAACTCGACTGGTATCGACCATGCATGGAAATTATATGGAAACCAAGGCTCGCTGCCCGTATTAAAAATGAAGCTGAAGTTTTTCATCTCGCAATACCAGTTCCATAACTCCTCACGGTAACTCGCACGCGGGTCCGGCGTCCCGTGAACACCAAAGAGATGCCACGATGTCATGTAGAGAAACGTCGTGCCGATAACGGGTAGAAACAACCGCAGCCACCGCCGAAACAACGCAGAGGCCATGTTATCCCCCAATTTCACGGAGTCACCATCAGCAATCAGGCTCAATGGCTTTGCCGACAGTACATATCCAGACAACACGAAAAACACACTGACGGCGAAATGGCCACCGCAGAAGAACATTCGGATGCCAGGTAAGGATGCAAAATAGTACTGCCTATTGTACCCGAAAGCGTTCTCGAAGATCTGCTCACCCGACACCGATTCGTGCGCCCATAGCTGGTGATGCCCAAGGTACACCAAAAAGGCGGCGAATCCTCTAATACCGTCGAGATATGCTGTGCGTCGCCCGCCAGGCCCGCCTCCTCCGCCACCATCCCCAATTCCGCGCAACGTAGCGGATTTCCATAATCCAGCTGGCCGGACGAGTTTTGCCCACTCCCTTGTGGTGTCTGATGCTTGGACGCTGACAGGCCGCCAGTCGGGCGTTATTTCCTCCCAATTCCCATTCTCCAAGATGCTCTCTTGTCCGCCGCTGGGGGACATTGTCCGTATGGAATCTGGGGGAAAATCAAATGAGGGCAATTATAGAATATTTGAACAATTTTCTAAATCTCTGCTTCTTTTATCTTATGTGATGATTCACGTGAAACGAGAAGAAAAAGTAAATAGGCGGAAGATTTAAACATATAATTGCAAGTTAATAGGTCGAGTCCAGCGTTCAAAGGGCAGAGATGCCCTGGTGGATGTATCAGGACAAGAAATAAACCCCAAAGTCAAACTAGCAGAGGACAAAAGCAGATAGTGACCGGGGAAGTGGAGGTGGAAGAGGCTGTCGAGGCCAACTATCCTATGCAAAGGAATTTGGTTTCTGTGATGGCAAGGTCGACACCGAAGATCGGCGCAAGAGATAAAAACTGAACGGGGGAATACCCGTATCCAATGGAAGAAATCAAAAGTATCTCGAGTAGGACCACGTTCTGTAAGTGTGGTCTGAACCATATGCCATAAACCGTGCCATATCACAAGCAACACCGAACGCGAGGAATTACTACCGGTAATAAAACCATTCATTCGTACCGTATCCCCGACGCTTCTAATAATAATAAATGTGTATTATACGGGATGACGATCACGAATAAAACTGGTGACGAATAAGCGGAAAGGTTTCATTGGAGACGGAAAAGGTGGATAGTCTCCTGTTGTCGTTCACATGTAATGACGGGCGAGGGGTCGTAGTGGCGGTCAGGTCAATCTGCCAGGGTCGCCATTTCCTCCATACATTGGTCCCCGCAGTCTGTTGAACCCTTGCCCTGTTCCTCGTGCCCCTGGTCGGATGTGAGATCCTGGGTGGAAAGTGGGGAGGGGCGGATGTGAGACTGGGAGCTCGAATTTATCGCGCAGAGCTGAGGTCTATCCAATTTTTCTGATAGCTGTGTATGACATCACCGCTACTGAAAGGCCTGGACTACTAGGTCGAAACATCGTTTCAATATAATTGAACAGCTGGAAGCAACAACGTGCCCGTGAAGATATTGCGTTTCGTGTGATATTCGCGTGGACGGGCTGAGATGTGTGATCTTCATTCACATGCTTTGCCACACAACGCGCGATCGAAAATACCATCGACCCTTTAATTTCCACAATAAGTCCAAACAGGGAAAAGAGGACACCAGAGCTAACAAGAGTATAAGGCAAAGTTAGAGGCATGCAAATTACCTCATCCTCATACGAACAAGATCATCATTCTTAGCTGGTTTGGTTTTCTTTTTGTCCGGGCGGCGACGGTAATTGATAGAGAACAAGAAATAACCAAGGATTGTCGTTGCTCTAGCGGAAACGCCCCAATTATATCTCCAGTCACCGGGTTTAGCGTACTTGCTCGCCTGCGAGCTGGGACGTGCCTTGTCCGCCAGCAATGAGCTTGGCCTCAGCTGCCGGCCGGCTGTACGTAATTTACAACCTGTATTGCTTGTAATGCTTCTGCTGTATTGTCAGTATTCTATCCTCTCGGGGGCCCCGTTTTCTGCCATTTTTGCTTGGTTCCTGGAAGAAAGCCATAGAACAAGTGTAATTAGCAACATATCAGGTCGTATATCGCTTTTATTTCCATGTGCTCCCCATTTGGACCCCAGAAAGGCTTAAGTTTGAGCCAAAGCCTGGGGATTTCTCCAACTTTTCCATTATTCGCTTTTACTCATCATTCTCTTCTTCTCAAGTCATTGCTTTTTTTTTCGTTTCTTCAATCTTCGGAAACCCATTGAGAAATGATATGATTGTAAAAAGCTATCGATAATGCAGTCGTTCCCGCTTCCTTTTCATTGAAAATTTGTTTCTCTTTTTGCGCCAATCTCCAGCGGGAACAAGATAAGGGAGAAAAGGTAAAAACCTTCAGCCAAGAGGGGTTTCAGTCGGTAGTAGAAAAGGAAACAACAAAAGGAGCAAACAGAGATGCTTCCCGCCAAACCGAAGTTTACCCGGAGGCTATTATCCGCTTGCATCTCATTGATACTCATCTGTATATATCTCTCAACCGCCGCCTCCCCGACTCCGTATGTCGGTGATTTGTCACCCTCCCCGCACCTAGCGGGCGGGTTCCCGCGGAAGATTTGGCAGACCTGGAAGGTCCACCCGCTCGACTTTGAAAAACGAGAGATGGAATATGCTCGAAGTTGGTCATCGAAGAATCCAGGTCATAGATATGAGGTCCTAACAGACCAAAACGATCTATATTATCTGGAGACGCATTTCGGCCCCAAGGGCCTGAATCGCCCAGATATAATATACGTATACCGGTCGCTGACGGCGACGATCATAAAAGCCGATCTGCTGCGGTATTTGGTCATGTATGTGGAGGGCGGGGTGTATGCGGATATTGATGTTGAGGCGCTGCGACCGCTTGACAACTTTATTCCAGATAGGTTTAATGAACAGGAAATAGATATGATCATTGGCGTGGAGATCGACCAGCCCGAGTTCAAAAATCACAGCGTCCTGGGTCCCAAATCGCAATCGTTCTGCCAGTGGACTTTTGTCTGCAAACCCCGTCTCCCCGTTATGTTAAAACTGGTCGACAATATCATCCGCTGGTTAAACCAACTCGCTAAAAAACAGAACGTCCCCATATCGCAGATTACGCTCGATTTTGACGACGTGATCAGCGGCACCGGACCCTCTGCATTCACAGGAGCGATCTTGGAGGACATGAGCTATCGGACAGGAAGAACGGTGACGTGGGATACATTCCACAATATGGCAGAGTCGAAGGTCGTGGGTGGCATACTTGTTCTTACAGTCGAAGCCTTTGCGGCAGGCCAGGGACATTCGAACTCCGGGAGCCACAATGCGAGAACTGCGTTGGTCAAGCATCATTTTCATGCATCCGGCTGGCCAAATAACCATCGCAGATATATGCATCCGATGTTTGGCGAGGTCGAGAGATGTAATTGGAATGCAGCATGCGTAGCGGAATGGGACAGAAAGAGAGCTGAGTTCGCCGCTCTTCCACTCGAAGAGCAGGCGAGGCGGATTGCCGTCAAACAGTTCGCGGATGCCTTCAATAACCCGGCTCAAAAGCTGAATGCGGTGCCGAATTCGAATCCGAAGCCCATCCCGAAGCCCAATCAAAATCCTTGATAAATGGTGGATGGAGAATACCAATGCATTTTAAAGCTCATGCTGATGGAGATCGACACGATCATGAACCCAGGGTTGAAAATAACCGGCGAGCCATAACCCGAATACGGCCATCCATGGACTCTTCGCAAGTGAAGTTTAAAACCTCGACTTCCCTTCGTCCCACACTGGGGGTTTAAATATGTGTCGTGCATGAAGAAGTGGATGGTAGCAAACGAATATGGCCTAGAAAAGTATATAGGAGAGAGGGGAATGACTCGCCGTGTGCATATGGGTTTTGAAAACAGCTTTATGAAACATTCGACATTTGTGGCCTCCAGTTCGTGGGGTATATTTTTGTGAATCCTTGTTTCAGAATGAGGTATGACGGCATACGTGAAAAAATAAGGGTTTCTTTTCTTCCTTTTCTTTCTTTTGAACGGAGCAGAATTGGTGTTTATTCATAAATAGGATTTACGGAGCGGGTGTTTCTTTTCCCTTCCCGTTTTCATGATTTATCATTGCTGGAATGGATATTCCGCTTCCCTCTGCTGAGGTGCCCCGGTTGACCAGTCTATGCGGGGAGAGGCGATATGTATCCATGTATACATCGTGGGGTTTTTATTTTATTTTCTTTCTTTTCTCTTTTTGTTAAGCGTGGTGTAATCTTGAATCTCGTGTGTGTACGTAGGTTCGTGATCATTATTTGTTCCAAAATTGTATTTTCCCCCGCTGTTACCGGGTATTCCGTCTATTTTCATGGCCGTAGAATAACCATCGCACAATCAAGGCCATAAGGAGAGCAAGAACAAGAACAAAAGGGGAATGGCCGCGAAGAGCTCTTGGGTCATCTATTCCCACGGTTTCATTCTTCTTGCTGAATTCGTAGCTCTTCTAGGAGCAAATCAGCAACCAAAGGTGAATTAAGTTCAGTGGACGCATCCCGTATGATAGAATCCCAAACATCGGGGTCCAGTCGACGTAGCGTCCTTACCCAATCGGTCAATGGGCTTGGGTCGCTATCCATATCCCAATTCCCGCGATCCACTCCATTAACCAGCAAAAAGTCTTGCAGATCGCGTAATCCATTGTTGAAAAGATACTCTTCAGGATGTGACTGTGAGTCATCATCAGGTTGATTTTCACCCTCGTTGTCACCGCTCTCAGCTGGATGAAGATACGGTATTTGTTCATTTTCAGAATCCCCCTGCCCGTTCTCAGAATCACGATCAACAGCTTGTCCATTGAGCCCAAATATCCCCCTTGCAACGTCAAATATCCTCGCAGGGTGAGTATTGAAAGATGGATCGGTTATCGGCTCGCCCGGTGGTAAAGGATCGGAGGCTGATATGCGCCCCGCAACAAAGTAGCGAGGAAGATGAGTAGTGACTGAAGGGATGTCTGACAACAGAACGTGACGAGCGACGCCAAGTGTGACCTCAGGGGGCTTCACATCCAATCCAGTTTTGGTGAGAGTGTCTCCTACCTCGACCAGAACGGATATTGCCTCAGGAGTATTCCAGATATCCTTAGCTCGGGCAATGTAAAGTTCGCAAAACAATTCGTGAGTTTGGTTTGGTGCCTGCACACCCCATATTCGTTCTGGTATCGGTTCTATGTTCAGTTCCTGTGCTAAGCGGCAGAAGATCCAGGGATATCGAGACATTGCTTTCCGGAGCTGTGATCGACATTCTGCAGGTCTACCCTGGAGGAAATAGGCCAGGGCAAGCGAACATTGAATATTAGGGAATTCCTCCCACCGACTGTCAAAGAACGGATGGGAACATAATCTTATAAAATGGTCATGCTCTCTTCCTCTAATAGCTAACGAATCAATTATCAAATTAATCGAGTATGGGTCGTCAGGTTTCAGGCTTAGAAGTAGCTTTGCCCACTCGTAAGCAGTTTTCAGAGTCCCCTTCATTTCCAAATTCTTGATATATCTCCAGCCTGCAAGCCAGAACTCCCGATTTGCCGCGATATTGAAGTCCAACCTGGCTTTTCCTTCTTTTAGGCGGTTGCCGAATGAGGAATGGACGGAACGACCGATATTGAACAAGGCTCTTTCAAGGAGATCCCCAGAGACGGCGTGATCGCCCTGATGCTTCGCAATCTCGGAGACCTGCAACAAGCTCAAAATGTGATACGCTGCGTAATTGTAAGTAAATAGTGGTACAGCACTACTGCCATTGGTTGGACGTCATCTAACTTACGATTATATTGTAGGTGATGTATAATTCTCTCTGGCTCCATGGACTCGACACAAATTTCGAATTGTCTTTGGGCATCCTCGTAGGCTATATTATGAACGAGCTTATATTCTGTTTGGCCAGACGGCAATTTGTTCACAACTTCCATGCCCAGGCCTCCACTCGTCGCCCGCGGCCATTCATCCTTCGCCTGCATCAAAATATTTTTACGCAACGCAGCGCCCGCAAGATCTTGCCCACGGCTTACGGGATTATAGCGTCCGGTGAGCGCCCTTCCAAGATCCATGGGCTGGTTTCTGTTTCTTCGGCCTGTACCCATACCTGTGGTTTCGGCTGAATTTTCAAAGACCACATTGCCGAACAACTTTTTCATCTCATTGATTGCATTGAGACGCCGCTGGTCAATAGCAAAAAGCTCATCAAGCTCCTCCAATAAACGTTCATCCGCGGCATTCTGTCGTGCTTCCAGGTTCGTGTTATCAGTCTGCAGCGAATTCTTAGTAGACAAAGCTTTCAGCGCGCGGTCAATCTCGTCCAGTTCCGGTTCATCTGCATCCGGTACATCTGAGGCTTTGACCTCAGTAGTAGCTGTAGCTTTCTTGGTACGTTTCTTTTTCTTCTTCTTTTTCTTGGTGTCTGTGGGTTTTGAAGGAGTGGAAGGCCGCTCTGGCGTTTGGACGAGCTCAGTGATTGAGGTTTCTGAATCGGGCTCGTCTTCAGTGTCCTGGCTTCCTAGCAAGTCAAAGGCGTTGAACTTCGTTTGGGACCTTTGAAACTCGTGTACGTCGTCGTCCGATTCCTCGTGAGAAGTATTCGCCGCTTCTTGTCCTTGCTGCATTTGCAGCTTCCGTAGTGCTCTGGAAGACATGGCCGCGGAATTGGTAGTGGAGTTGTTCACTCACGTTAAGGTTGGCAGCAGCAGGAGAAAGAAAGAGGGTAATGGCAGAACATGGCCAGCAACATAAAGTGAGCTGTTTACGCGAGTGTATGAGACGCCTGAGACGGGCAACCGGTATGAGCCTGTCGATATCAAAACTCGATTCTACCATGGCGGAGACCCAACCGAGACTAGGCGTGGATTATGCGGGCGTTTTCTATAACTTAGTCATCCTCCGCCCGATAGTTAACCTCGTAACTCGTTAAGCCCTTCAACGCTGCTTTCGGAATCAACCCATCATCCAACCGGTCTTCTCGTACCGTTTAGACCTATCCACGAAAGATTATCTTGGGGATAGGCTTCCTGCCCAACATTCTCCCTACAGCTTTTTCTTTCTACGGCTTCGATGCGTCGAGCAGCCACTCACGTTTTCCGTACAGCCCGCTGTCCCCCTCTCCGCAACCTCGGGCGGGCCTCTCTAGCACCATTCACAGCCAACCATGCAGTAGCGCTGCGGGCTCTATCCTCCACAGGGAAAACCGCTGCTATTACTCCCGCTACACTCCAATCCTCTATGCACTTCCGCAACTTTTCTCTGGCATTTATTTCAACCTTGGTGGCTTCAGGCGCGTGGTACGCCTACAAAGGTAGCCAACAACCCGGTGGGGTCACAAACCCCTTTGGCTCAAGCAGCGGCTTTGTATCGCCCACTGGAATTCAATCTAGGGGGGTTTCGTCGACGGCTACTGCAAGTGTCAGCGCAGAGGAAACTGCTGCAGCTACACGCCGTGCTCTCTTGGTGGAGAATGATCAGTTCTACGCAAGCAATATTGTTGGCAACGGACCCCTCTCAAAAGAAACGGACGATTCAGGGAGACGAGTGCTGGAGATGTTAACTCCCGAACAAGCAACGCAGAAGCTGAGGCGGAATGAAGAATCTTATTTGGTAGGCCGTGGAAGAGGTGTAGTACGGTATGATGTTGTTCAATTACCCAGTAACGACCCTATCGAAGATGACCACGCGGAAAAAATAGTGGAAGTACCACAATCAGTTGCTGCTTCTGAGGATGGTACAACATCCAGTGATTGGATGTTTTGGGGGGTATTTGATGGCCATTCGTGAGTTTTAACTGCACGCCACCAACTATGACTCCGGCGCTGACTTCTTCATTTAGAGGCTGGACAACATCCGCGAAACTGCGCCAGGCCTTGATATCCTTTGTTGCACGCGAATTAAATGCGACATATAAGTCTGCTGCCGCAGATCCGTCCAAGACATTTCCATCACCAGAAGCCGTTGACACTGCAATAAGAAATGGCTTCGTCAGGCTCGATCACGAAATTGTCCACGAAAGCGTAAACAAAGTAATGAAATCAAAATCGAAACGGGTTGCCGCAGAGCTCCTCGCTCCTGCATTATCTGGGTCATGCGCCCTTCTCGCCTTCTATGATAGCAGATCAAACCTACTACGAGTTGCCTGCACTGGAGATTCGAGAGCAGTACTTGGACGCAAGGCAGCTAGTGGGAAATGGGTCGCTACTCCACTTTCGGAAGATCAAACTGGCTCAACTCCATCAGAAGTCGAACGACTGCACCGTGAGCATCCTGGTGAGCCAAACGTTGTTCGAAACGGTAGGATCCTTGGTAACCTTGAACCTAGCCGGGCCTTTGGAGACGCATTCTACAAGTGGACACGGGAGACTCAGGATAAAATCAAGCGACACTTTTTTGGAAGGACACCACACCAACTTTTGAAGACGCCGCCCTATGTAACAGCGGAGCCTATCATCACTACCACACCAGTTGAACCTCGGAATGGTGACTTCGTCGTCTTGGCTACGGATGGTCTGTGGGAGATGCTAACAAATGAAGAAGTTGTTGGGCTTGTTGGGCAATGGATAGAACACCAGCGTTCCCTTGCTCAGGGTACACACGGGGGCGCCAAGGGCTGGTTGCAAAGCTGGTTTAGCTCTGAGTCGAATTTACCTGTGGAGAATATTAGTGCGGGAAAGTCGAGTGGGCAACGCCTCCCAATCCGCCAGCAGCAATATAACATTCCCGCCACTAGCAGCAGATTTGTCGTTGAAGACAGGAACGCAGCTACCCATCTTGTCCGCAATGCACTTGGTGGTAAGGATCAGGATATGGTCTGTGCCTTGCTTACGCTTCCTAGTCCATACTCTAGACGGTATCGGTATGTTCGCCATTCCTAGATCCCAGCTCATCCCCATTTTGCTAACATCGTGGACAGAGATGATCTCACAGTCGAAGTCATTTTTTTCGGTGAAGGCCCTGACAGCGGAGATGTGACATTAAACACCGAAGCCAGCGCCAACACATCTGAAGCGAGACCTAAGCTCTAGAATCTCCAGCTCAATTGCTTTCAGGAGTTTAGTTTGCTCTGCGGCACCTTACTTTTCCCTTTTTATTTATCTGCCTGTTACAGGGGAAATGGTGACCTTGCTCGTTCTCCCTTAGCCAACTATTGGAAAGGCGTTACGGATAGACGGATACCAGCCCTCTGGATGTTTATCGTTGTTCAATTTCTACTCAGTTGATAATTTGCATCGGAAATTTTCAAGTCTTTCTCGTACTACTTCCTGTACAATCGGATCGCTTACTATTTTCATATTTCCTTCTCCATTTTTGGGTTGTAATTGTCAACCTTACTGGTCTGGTTGGCCTAGCTTGAAGAGAATTTCCTGACGAATCTCTCGATATACGTATGTCAATAGATACGGTAGACTCTTTGATTCTTTTTCGCATCTATTCGATATTTGTTCTTTCAGTTATTATTCCCTTGCATGCAAAGGGCTAAAATAAGCTATCAATATCTCCAGAAAGGGACTTGCTGAAGGCTTCATAAACCAGAAAAGAGAATAATACATCAAATCAAATTATGTACTGTACAAGATGTCGGCGTCATCCAAATAAATGTCTGGATATTTTATACTCACTTAAACCAAAACAATTCTATGTCACTTGTTAGTCGTACAAAAAAAACACACCAAACCAATGCGCCAATTTCCATGCCGCAGCCTTCTGCCCGTTGTGTACTAGTTATACAAGAACAGACATGATCTTCATTCGAGAAAATACATGCTCCGAAGGGCTCTCTTCCTCATGGCCCTGTGCGAGGACGGCAAGATATTTCGTACCTTGATATATTTCCATTCTCGTCCTCTCTCCAATTCTCCTGGTAAGCTCCCTACGAGTGATCATCCCGGATCGATATTCCGTCATGTGGTGAATAGAGTTCGGATCTTTCCAGCGCCGTACGGGGTCCAGCAGATGGAGGGTAAACCCGTCCGGAGGACCGTTCACTGCAGAATCTATAATGAACACCGCACTGCCTCCTCTAACGCTCCAGCGATCTATAACAGCTTCGAATAGCACGCCTCCAGGCCTCGATATCGTAAGAAAAAAGTGTCGTTCTGTCGAGAATTTTTTCGCAAATCAAAACATCATTCCAAGCCGAGGGACCTTTTGAGGCTTTTCAACGCCCGGTATCCGCTCATACATAAACCTCACAATCGTTCGTTTTCTGCAAGGTGTGGGAACAGTCGGAGTAGGCATGTATTTTTTCAGAACCCGGGACTGAACAATTGCAACGCAAGTTGTGGATAGCCAGTAGATACCGAGAGCTGCAGGGGCTTCTGAATATAATAGAGCCGGCGCAATCCAGATCGACATTGCTTGAAAGATGCGCTGGATCGCCCAACCAAATATGCCCGACAAGTTTCCCTCTAATACCCAGTTGGGAATATCTTTCATCCTGCCAACCTTGGAGCCCCAAGTAATATGAGTGAACATCAAAACCGAAATAGCAACCGGAAGCACGCCTAGGGGATCTGCGGCCATAAGGTCAGGAAACCATAGCGCCCCCTCGGTGGAGAGAGAGGATTCTACGGGGACTTGAGCTTTGACGCCATCCGGATTAAACCACTGTTGCAAAGTGGCGAGGAGACCAGGCTGCCACCCACTCATTGATCGGATACTCTCCATAAAAGCGAGCCAAAAGGGGAGTTGTAATAGCGGAGCGAACGGGGCGAACGAAGCCAAACGAAAGCGATGGCGTTTAAACAACCCTTTTTTGAACTGCGCTGTTGCCGCAGCGCTCTGGCGGCTCACACGCCGAGGTGATAGAAACCGTTCTTCCTTGGCAGCTGCATCCATAATACTCTTCCTTTTCATACGGGTATAGGCAATAATCGCTGGGTTTGCAAGCACTTTTTTGTTTCGCTGCGATGTTGACCACATGAGAAAGGGCAGCCCGAACACAACCCGTGCTGTAATAGCTGTGAGCGGGATGGAAGCCACCCAGGGAAGGCCAGTATAGGTATGGACTACTTGTAGGAGATCGTGAGCGCACTCAATGGATGTGGCAACCATTTGAGTAGGTCGTGACGGATGGAAATTGCGCCTCTGCTGAGTAGTAACGAGCAGCCTCGCGGTGCAATGTTGAGGAGCCGGGCATGATACTCGAAGGGGGTGTGCATTCAGGCTACGGCTCGTAGCCCGCAAAGCACCGAGCTGCAACGCATAGCGGGGAGCGGACATCGTGCGCTTCACCACTCAACCACTGGATTATGGAGCTTCCACATAACCCATCCGATGGGCCAAGGAAGCAGGGAGCACGATGACAGAGCGGGTGAATTGAGTTCAATCAACTGACAGTTTTGAATCTCGCAAGAGCAAAAAGAAAAGAATGCTGGCCGGGGCACGGAGAAATAGTGTTGCCGGCGTCTTATCTGCACGTGATCTATGCCATGCCGGTGGGAAACTCCAGGCACAGCCCTATACCGAGCAACTACCGGAACAGGAGTCATCCACTTACCATCGTCTCCTGGGCATATCTCGAGCAAAGCTACTTGATCCTCCACTATGCACTGTCGGCGTCTACTATTTCACTCCGCTGACTGCATTTCATAATGTTGTCGCCCGCCTCATCTGTTGCTACGCTTGTGACGCTTCTCGCACTCTTTCTGATTGCTCCGCGATTGGCCGCGTTTGTCTTCCGCTTTGTTTTCAGGTTGATTGGGTGGCTCATTGCAAGGAAATATCGATGGAAGCGGGACCTAGTACGTGCCCGGATAAAACTAGATGAGAAGGAATATCATTCAAGAAGAGCCAAATATGCGAAGCAGGAAGATGAGGATTGGGAGAAAGTCGAAACAGGCGACCTAGGGACTACTTCTCACGGGGATGCTACGGAGGACGATTGGGAAGGCATCATAGGGTTTTTTCATCCATTCTGGTAAGGAAAAAAAGGATATAAGTGCCTCAATTAATTGTTCCCGATGCAAGTCGACTGATAGATCTTTCCGCAGTAATGCTGGTGGAGGGGGTGAACGTGTCCTCTGGGCGGCAGTAAGAGCCACACAAAAACGCTGGCCAAAAGCTATATGCGCAATCTACACAGGGGATAATGACCTGAATAAGACCACGATGCTTGAAAGAATTGAGGTGCGTTGGTTCTTCTTATTAAAAACAACGCAAAAAATATGACAGTTAGCTAAAATGCAAAGTGTAGAACCGTTTCAATATCCGCCTCTACCCTCCAACGATTGTCTTCTTATATCTTTCAACCCGCAAATACGTCCTCAGCAGCCTATATCCCCGTTTTACTCTCCTTGGCCAATCCTTGGGTTCCTTAGTCCTTGGATACGACGCATTCACTCTCCTAGTTCCCGACATCTTTATCGACACTATGGGTTACTCTTTCGTCCTGGCGTTCTGCCACTTCCTCTTCCCCTCGATCCCGACTGGAGCGTACGTCCACTACCCGACTATATCGACAGACATGCTCGACTCCCTTGATGATACCTCAGGTACGAAGGGCCTAAACGCTGGCACTGGAACCGGCTGGAAGGGATATGCGAAGCGACAATATTGGCACGCATTCGCAAAGCTATACGGCTGGGTTGGTGGCACAATTGATGTAGTCATGTGCAATTCGTCCTGGACATCCTCACATATAAACTCTCTCTGGCTTCCCTCACGGCAAAAGCGACGAGAATTCAAAGAACCCACCGTCGTTTTCCCCCCCGTGGCCGTCTCAGAACTAAAATCCATAGAAATAGACCTCGCCCATGAGCGAGAATCCCGCGGCCCAACAATCCTCTACATTGCCCAATTCCGCCCAGAAAAGAACCACGCGCTAATCCTCCGCGCCTTCGCACGTTTCCTCAACGAATTCAGAAAGACCCATAGTAAACCCCCACTCCAACAGTCTCCACAGCTCATCCTCATCGGCTCCGTCCGCCACTCCAGCCCAGACGAAACCCATATCTACAACCTACGCCTGCTCGCCCACGAGCTCAAACTCCGCGACAACACCACCTTCCTCTGCGACGCTAGCTGGCCCACGATCCTTGCCCACCTCCGCCGCGCCTCCATTGGCGTCAACGCCATGTGGAACGAGCACTTCGGCATCGGCGTCGTCGAGTACCAGGCGGCGGGCCTGATAAGCGTCGTACATGACTCCGGTGGGCCCCGCCAGGATATCGTTGTCGATTTGGGGGAGGGCGGAACGGGGTTTCGGGCTACGACAGAGCCGGAGTTCGCCGCGGCGTTTGAGGCGGCGTTGGCGCTGCCGGAGGAAGAGAGGGTGGCGATGAGGCTGCGGGCGAGAGAGTCATCGAAGAGGTTTTCGGATGAAATGTTTGCGGGGAGGTGGGTGGGGGAGATGGGGAAGTTGGTTGGATTGGAGAGGAAGAGGGGAGGAAGGGAGAAGAGCTA